>JAKUCM010008120.1:0-26166 GCA_023374145.1 Lepidium sativum
GTTGGAATGGTAATTTTTTTGTTAAAAGGATAAGCTTAAGATGAATAAGTGTGAATTGTAAACATCATTAATTAACTACACGAATTGACTTTGAATTGCTATAAATAATTTATATTCAATCGGCATCGTCTCGAAATTTATACATCATCAAGATGTGATTTTCTCATTTTCAAATATAGACTAATTATACGTGGAAATTGACAAAAACACAAAGATACGTTACACAAGAATTTTTAAAAATTAAAATAGTCATGAAGTAGTATTTCTGGGATGTAATGATTATAGAGGAAATCACCTAAAATATAATACCTCTCATTTTTTTCCGACATAGTTCAAATAACAATATCACATATGTTGACATTACACGACTCTATAATGGGAAAGACATTATATTTACTCATAACTATTAGATATATTTGATAATCAAATATTTTAAGATGTATCCTAATATTTTATTCTTGCTTACTTAAGTTGCAGATGTGTAATTTATTGCTCGGTTATTCAGATGAGATATTATTTAATTTTCTGGACCTTCTTTTGCGTTCCAAAGGTTAGCAGACATCTCATGTCCGACTCTTTTGTTCTATTCAGATGATTAACAGACAAAAAAAGAAACAATATAGCTCGTTGATAGTTTTTTAGCAATGATAAAAGTATTTTGGCTTTGTTTTATATTGTCTAGACACCGACCTGACTCATAACTAACCGATGTCTATTAACAATTGCACATGGTTTTAAAACAGAAGGAGATAATTGGTGCCCATTGGTAATAACCAGATTTTTAATTGTATTCTAATAGGCCTTATCTATATATGCAATTACCTGACTTAGTAAAAGTCATTGTATTATTATAAATCATATAAATTATGTAGAGGATAAAATATTCAACACGGAAACAAAATTATGGTTCGTTTGCTGGTCGTTGGCGACCGCGACCAGCGACCGCGACCAAAACATGTTCGTTTTGTAGTCGCTGGTTCAGCGACCGGTCGTAGCGACCACTCGTCAGCGACCAGCGATTGCAATTTTTGATCACTGTTTAAAATAGCGATTTGCGGCGACTAAAATTCAAAATTACTAATTTACCCTTATTTTTTTTAGTAAATTCACAAAAAAACCAGTGATCAGTCGCTGGTCGCCCGACCACTAAACGAACAACACAGCGACTGATCGCAGCAACTATCAAACGAACAAAAAATATTTTTTTTGGTCGCAATCACTGGTCGCTGATCGCAGTCGTAGTCGTCAGCGACCAGCAAACGAAGAAGGCTTATATATCGATAATTCTAATGATTTGTTTAGTTTTGCTTCGACGTGTCTGCATATAATAAACAATAGCATACGTACCTACATGGAAGATTTTAAAATTGTCTTGGACGTTTAATACTGTAAAACTTGCTTATGTCAAATCATTATATGTAATTTAATTTACTTAAGGGACAATTTGAAGATTATTGACTTGGCCATTCGGATATTCGGCTCAATTCTGTATATTATATAATCGAGTTCATGTATTTCGAATATAGGATTTTAGTATTCGTTTTGGAATCGAACATTTTTTGGATCAGATCTCATTCAGATATTTCCGGATGAAGGTCAGTTCAGATTCACAATTTTTATACCCATTTAAAAACGAAAACTAATTCGGTTCGGTTCTGGTTTTGTTTCGATTCCGATTCGGTTATAAAATTGTAAAAATAAAAAATCTGGGTCTACGATATACCCAAAAATACCTATAATTTTTGGTTATTCAGGTCTATATTCGAATATTTGAGTATATATTTAAGTACTCGGGTATTAAGGATACACGAATACCCAAAATATTTGGGACCCGTCCGGATATCGGGTAATATTCGAATTTGACCCGATACCCGTATATACACTATGATAAGATCTGATGGTTATTTTTGTTTATATTCGAAATGGATCTGAATTCAAAATTTCGAATCGGTGGGTAGGATTTTTAGGTTCGAGTAAAATGAGCAAGACTAACTACAACATGTATAATTAATTGCTTGGTCAAGATATATATCGCAAGTGTTATTACTTTTCTATAAATCAACTTCAACTTAAAGTCTATATAAACCCTCGTTTGTAACCTTAAAACACACAACACAAACTAAAAGATACTACGAACAACAACAAAAATGAAGATGTCTCAAACTCTAATATTTGTGGCTATAGCTCTTGTCTTAGCTTTTGCAGTTCCTGTGAAATCCCAAGACGGGGACCAAGACTACCTCAGAGAACACAATCGTGCTCGAGCCGTAGTTCGTGTGCCTCCACTAAGATGGCATGCTGACGTGGCGCGATACGCCATGAACTATGCTCAACAAAGAAAGAAGGATTGTAAGCTCATTCACTCATACTCAGGTGGACGTTTCGGTGAGAACTTGGCATGGAGCGGTGGTGATATGTCTGGATCTGATGCAGTGAAACTGTGGGTTAGGGAAAAGAATGACTACTTCCACGACTCAAACACATGCCGTCGTGGAAAACAATGTGGTCACTATACTCAGGTTGTGTGGGGAACCACACAGTTCGTTGGGTGTGCTAAAGTTAAGTGTGACAATGGTCTTGGAACTTTTGTGACTTGCAACTATTCTCCTGCTGGTAATATTGATGGTCGTAAGCCTTTCTAGGTAATATATATATATATATATATATATATATATATATGTTGACGCACGCAGACGAATAAACTTGTCCATGGAGGACTTGTGTACTTTCTATAATTTCAATAAATGATCATCTATCATGATGATATGTATATATGGTGATTCCTTTGTGTATTGTTTTGTCTTTGATTATGTTGTGATGATGATTACCCTTTACATGTGTTATAACCATTGTAAAAGTATATTTATAAAATATTAATGGATGTTTTGATAATTATATAGTGTTAGATGGTGATATATATATATATATATATATATATATATATATCTTATCTGAGAAGTTCCTATGACTCTAATATAACTCTTATCTAATGTATATAATTTAAAAGTTGATTCACTTATTATCAAATAGTTTTAAGTTGGAATCTCATAATTTTCTAATAAAATTTAATTTGTAATGTAACTCTTTTATTAAACTCCAAAAAATATCACGTAAATTTTTAAAATCGAATTTAAGTCGAAACAATATTGTTGGACCAAGTTGCTTGAGTAAATAAGTGTGTATCACAAATCACTTGAATATATATAAATTATAGTTGATATATACTTTTTCAGCCATGACAAAATTAAGTATTGTTGCTTTGTTTATATTGTCTAGACATCGACCTTACTCATAACTAAGTGATGTTTATTTGATTATAATCTTAGCATAGACAAGTGGTTTTATCGTTTCTTTAAGGAGATAATTAATCTTACTTAGGCCACATTGGTGAAAACCAGATTCCACATAAAGATAATTATAAATTCACCTAACTTAGTAAAATTTATTGCAATTTTTTTCTTGTCAATAATTAAATCGACAAAACCTGAGTTATAGTTAAAAGTTCACATCTAAATTTTTTATTTAGTTTTCATCTCTAACGAAAAAAATCAAACTCTTAATACTAGAATTATTAGTCTGATCACCTAATCTAAAAGAGCTCATATACAGTTTGCAAACAACAAAAATGAAGATGTCTCAAACCCTAATATTTGTGGCTATAGCTCTTGTCTTAGCTTTTGCAGTTTCTGTGACAGCCCAAGACGGGCAACAAGACTACCTCAGAACACAATCGTGCTCGAACCGCAGTTCGTGTGGCTCCTCTAAGATGGCATCTTCAAGTGGCGCGATACGCCATGAACTATGCTCAACAAAGAAAGAAGGATTGTAGACTCATTCACTCAAACTCAGGTGGACGTTATGGTGAAAACTTGGCATGGAGTAGTGGTGATATGTCCGGATCTGACGCAGTGAAACTGTGGGTCAATGAGAAGAATGACTACTTCTACGATTCAAACACATGTCGATCAGGAAAACAATGTGGTCACTATACTCAGGTTGTGTGGAGAAGTACACAGTGGGTTGGGTGTGCTAAAGTTAAGTGTGACAATGGTCGTGGAACTTTTGTGACTTGCAACTATTCTCCTCCTAGTAATATTGTTGGTCGTAAGCCTTACTAAGTACTAATATATATGTTGATGCACGCAGAAGAATAAAACTTGTCCCTAGAGGACTTATGTTTGTATAATTTCAATAAATTATCATCGATATATATGGTAATTACTTTAATTTATTTGTGTATGGATTTGTATATTAATATTATGTTGTGTGAGTATTAATTATGCTGTGATAATGATTACTTTACGTATACACACAGTTAAAGTTCTATGAATTAATAAAGTATCGATATATTATTTATGGAAAATTAATTATAAAATGTTAAACTATATATAAAATCAAATTGTTTTTGGTTTTAGTTGGTTAAGTAGTTTAACCGTGAGATTAAAACCGGTTATCAAGTTTGTTATTATTTTCTTCCAAATACAAAGGACAACTTCTCTGTAATTTTTTTGATAACTATGAATTAATGAAAGTCTTCTCGAAATCCTCAATTCTTTCTCTCTAATCCATCTAATATATATATTCCTCTGTAAATTATAAAGAGCTTATAAAGCACTCTGAACAGCCATCATTATTCACCACATACTAGATTAAAAAAAGGCCAATTTACGCTAAAGTTTATTATAATTATATAAGTATATACACTTAATCAATCTACTATGTGAGACCGAACACAAATTCTAACTTGTACTTCGTAAATTACTTAAAATTTTTTTGCGGTAAACCAATTATCACTATAAAAAGTTACAAGTGATTATTTTTGAAAATATAAAAAGATTCAATATGTATAGATGACAGAAGTAGTAGCGTGTTTATTAACAAAAAAGATATTTAATCTCCAAAATATATAAGTTTTTAGGTCTCCAAATACCAAATTTTTTTGAAGCTTCCTAATACATTTAAATTATAAAGAATCATTTTACTAAAATTCACTATATCTAGACATAAGTAGTATAGAACATATACGATCCTTACTTCTAAAAGCCACAAAAGCTTAAGAACGTTAAACATCAAAAACTAGCAAAAATGAAAACCTTTAACTCATCTCAAATCCTATTCATTGCCACAACCTTTTTCCTTCATATTGTTTCCCTAAAAACTCAAGATAGTCCTCAAAATTTCTTAGCAGCTCACAACCGAGCACGAGCCGCGGTTGGAGTGACTCCTTTATACATCATCAAGGATGTGATTTTCTCATTTTCAAATATAGACTAATTATACGTGGAAATTAATACTGTCAGCAATATAGTAATAAGCTAAATACTGTCAGTAAAATATTAATATACTTTAGTTTAGTTGGTGTATGAAATTAGCGTTTTAAACCATGCAAACCGCTAAATTATTTTTATTCTGATGGTTAAGATGATTTAATATCATAATTTGATTCGTCTCTATTATTACACTAGTAGATTTTTAAAAAAGTTTTAGGGTATAAGTTAGATTATGTATCATCTTATCAATCCGATTGTTGACAAAAACGAGAGATTAAAACCTAATTTAAGCAATCTATTTCATCATTACGCAAAGGATAATCCAATAAACAATAGATTAAGAATTGAGATGTCGAGCTTTATATTCAATTTGACCTACTTTATATCAAAATGATAACCCAATAAACGATAATTACTTATGTTGAGGATGTGGAGTCTATATTGACAGTCACGTCTTGGCTTATATGTCACATGTAATATAAGTCAAAAACATTTTTCATTTTTATATATCAAATGTGTTTTTAAGTCGACCTCCACAATAGTTTTCATGCATCTCATTTTGTTTAGTCAATTTTGTTCACTTGAAGGAACTTCTTCAATTCGAGGTTAAGTTAGAATATATTAACATTAATACGTAAATTAATTGAAACATTCCGTTTGATGAAACTTAGCCATCATGGAAATAAAGAAATTTTTTTTGAACAGCCATCATTATTCACCACATATTAGATTCAAAAAATAATCCAATTACTCTAAATTTTATGATAATTATAGAAGTATGTGCAATTTATCAATTGGCCTAATATGAGACCGAAGACGTACAATATCCTCAGTTGAATTTTTATTTGTTGTTCAGTTAGAACAATCATCTATTTTAGCTAAATAAAGATTAGTTTACCACATATAAATGTGAAATTTATAATAATTAATAGACAGTTAAATCTCTATAAATTAACAATATTAAGACTAAATTAAAATAATATTTTTTAATTTATAGAAATTATTAATTTATCGATATACTAATTGAATCAAAAATTTAACTCGAGATCATAAAATTATATCATTTTATAAATTTTTTTAATGTGTATTAATTTAAAAATGTTATAAATATACAACGATATATGGCTTGCAGTTCTTTTGTTTGCTATGTGAAAGTTTATTCTAAATTTTTATATGTAGAAATGATTAAAAGTCCATATATTTAAGCGACACAGAAAGAGATTGATGCATAGGTCATGCGCATTATGAATTGATTGATTCAGAATAAGATTAATATGAACATCATGGAGACGAAAATGGTTTGTCAGAAATTTGACATATTTTATCGATCTTTCCATATATCAAGAAATTTGTTCCTTGGTAGGTACCAAAATACAAAACAAGTTGGAATGAGAAAGAACGAGTCAAAGCAATAAAAACGAAAAGAAGCAGAAAAGGCAAGATTGTATATATGAAGAATGTTGAAAGAAAATCTCAGACCGAAAAATTATAAAACCAAACTATATATAAAAAAAAAAAAATTCCGCAAAGAAAAGATAAGAAATCATTAGACAATAATATAGACTCTGACTTGTAGCTCTTTATTCATTGTATTTAACGATTCTCTATCAATAAAATCATATTTTTCCTCATAAAACATTAGTTCTATCCAATTAATTCATTACACGAGAGATTTCAATTAATATTGTTGATTTTTTGCCTCAGTACTTGGCATGAACAAGTATAATGTTTATTTTCTTCTAATATTATAAATAGCGTGGAGGGAGTACGATTAAATCAAATATATATATATATATATAGCAATGTAAAACCTAAATGATTAATTGTTAATTCCATTATGTATCTTTTATAATTAGTTGAACTAAAACAATACAAGTCTCAGCTTAGAAATAACATCTTTAATACACAGTCAAAACCGACAATAGTTTAGCTATGTGATGGCATATCATTTTATCTACAGATGAACTCAATAGTAATAGATTTTGAATTTTAGATTTCACAAATTGTGAATTTCAAAATTAGGTTTATAACATGTGGAGATTTTTTACAAATTTGGGGATTTTGATTTCGGACTGTTATAAATTGTATTCGAACCTTAATCAGATTGTAGTTTAGTTTATTTTTGGTTAATTATCATTTATTTTGGTAAACAATCGATTTGGTAAATAGAAAACCGTGATTAAAATATGAATTTATCTTCTATTTTGGGTACAATTAAGTTTTAAATTTTGTATTTGTGTGGAAATATATAGAAAGTTAGAATTCAGGTGTATTTGGTGCTATAGGTAATAATTGAACCGCAGAAAATAGATAGTCAAACCATAGTTACTTATGTTTATGTTGATGAGGATGTGGAGTCTATATATATATTGATATGTAATAGAATATTAACGTTTTGGCTTTTTTGTTTTTGTTTTTGTCGAAAACGTCTTGGCTTATGTACAACATATGTAACATAACGTGTGACTGTCAAAAATCTTCTTCATTTTATATATCAAATGTCTCTTCTTAAGTCTCTACGATAGTTTTTACGCATCTGATTTTGTTTTAGTCAATTTTGTTCTCTTGAAAGATCTCATTCAATTGAAGGTTAAGTTAGACTATAATAACATTAATATACATAGACTGTTTTGAAACATTCAGTTGATTATACTTTTAGCCATCACGCCAAAAAAAAGAAAAGAAAAAAAAAACTTTGAACAGGCATCATTATTCACAACATATTGTATATAAAATTCCAATTTACTCTAAATTTAAAATTTGTGATAATTATATAACTATATGCACTTAATCAATGGGCCTACTATATAAAACCGAAGACGATTTCTAACTTATACTTTGTAAATTACTTATATTCCTGTGGAAAACAAATTACCACTATAAAGAATTACAAGTGATTATTTTCGAAATATAAAAGATTTAACATGTATTGATACAAAATTACTATATAACTTGTAGGATCCTCACTTCTAAAAGCCACAAAAACCTAAAACCCCTAAACCTAAAAAACTAGCAAAGATGAAAACATTTAACCCATCTCAAATCCTATTCATTGCCATAACCTTTTTCCTTCTTACGGTTTCCCTAAAAGCTCAAGATAGTCCTCAAGACTTCTTAGCAGCTCACAACCAAGCACGAGCTACGGTTGGAGTGGCTCCTTTAATATGGGACGAGACAGTGGCTGCTTTTGCTCGTAACTATGCAAACCAACGTCTAGGTGACTGTGCTTTGCAACACTCGACTAATAGACCCTATGGAGAGAACATTGCTAGGAGCACTGGTAACCTGTCTGGTGTTGAAGCAGTTAAACTGTGGGTAGATGAGAAAATGGACTATGATTATAGTTCAAACACATGCGCTAGTGATAAAGTATGTGGTCATTATACTCAGGTTGTGTGGAGAAACTCTTTAAGACTAGGATGTGCAAAAGTTAGATGCAATAGTCAAACTTTTATTACTTGCAACTATGATCCTCCTGGTAACTTTATTGGTCAGAGGCCTTTCTAAATACAATATGATCATTTGAATGTTTCGAAGTAATGTTTGTATTGTTTCTTTGTTGTTCAGTTATTTACCAATCATCTATGTCATCTAATAAAGATTGGTTTGTTTGTTTTTGTCTTATTTTGTACCACATATAAAACGTGGATGTAATAATAAATAAGACATATGCAATGCTATACGGCTTGCAGTTCTTTTGTTTGCTATCTGAATTTTTTCTTCTTAGTCTGTTATATGCACGCATAGTTAAAAGCCCATATATTTAAAAAATACAGAAATGAGATCTGATCATCTGAAAATACATAGGCATTTTAAAGCTCTCTAAAATTTTATTTATGATCTTTGCAAATATCGATATTTACTGTTAAGTATTGAAATGGTGACTTTTCTTAAAAGAATAAACTAAAGATGAATAATCATGAACAGTAAACGACATTAGTAGGATTCTTCTCCACAATTTCGATTTTCGTCATCAATTATTCTAAAAACTGCGGATGTTTCAGAATCAAAGAGTATTGAAAATCTTTTAGAAGTCCAAACTTTGGCAATCTGAACATGCTCAAGACGGATCCAATCTAAAAAAATGTTTCATGCGTCATACAAACAATCATTATGTAAAGAAATGTTTATATTTACAATATATAAATGTCCACAAACATTTTTTGAAACAATAATACGAATTTGTAGTTGTTTACAATTACTCAAAATCTTTTTTTTAATATATCATTATTTGTATTCTATAAAGAAATTTACATTTTTTATTTGATTATGAATATATATATATAGAATACAAATAATGATATATTAAAATATATATATATATATATATATTTGGCAGTTTATATCATCATAACCCAAATGATAATCGAGAAAACAAGAAACTTATGAGATATATATTGATGCAGATAGAGAACATAAGCTAATATAATTAAGCAAAGAGAATATAGATTTCGAACTTTATCTTCAATTTGACCTAATTATTTCCAAATGAAACCCAATAAAGGATCATTACTTCAGTTAAAGATGTGGAGTCTATATTAACAAATACAATTGGCCTATTTATCACGTGTAACATAAACCTGTCACAGTAGAAAATCTTCCTTCATCTTATTATATCAAATGTCATTTTTAAGTCTCCACAATAGTTTTATTAATATGATTTTCTTTAGTCAATTTTGTTCTCTTGAAATAATTTCTTTAATTTGAGGTTAAACTAGACTATGATAACATTTATACGTAGATTGGTTCACACATTCCGTTGATGATACTTAACTTTAGCCATCATAAGAAAAAAGAAAAAAAACACTCTGAACAGCCATCATTATTCACCACATACTAGATTAAAAAAAAGGCCAATTTACGCTAAAGTTTATGATAATTATATAAGTATATACACTTAATCAATCTACTATGTGAGACCGAAGACAATTTCTAACTTATACTTTGTAAATTACTTATAAATTTTTGTGGTAAACCAACTATCACTATGAAAAATTACAAGTGATTATTTTTGAAAATATAAAATATTCAGCTGATACAGAAGTAGTTGCGTGCCTATTAACAAAAAAAAAGCTTTTACGACGTTTTCTTTTCATTTTTTTCTAAATGTTTTCACGATGTTTTTTTCTAAGTGTTTTCATGATGTTTTCGTCTTTACGATGTTTTCTTTTCAACGACTATTTATATGTTTTCGCGTTTTCAAACATAAGTAATCTATTAAATTCAAATGATTAAAAAACTTTGATTGATATAACGTAGATTGTTGAAAATACATGAAATTAGTAACATAGATTGTTTGTACATGTTAAAACGTAGTGTCAGTCAGATTCTTCACCATTACTACCATTTCAAATACTCGGATTATCACTTTCCGCAAACTCGTCATGTTCCTCGTCGTCAACATCTTCTACAGGGAGATCTTCGTATTCTCGGTTTTCCGGATCAATAAGCACCACTAGCTATGTAGCTTGATCGGGCACTTGTATAGATGTACATGATTCTTCTTGCAACGATATATTTCCACCTCCAATAATTCGCCTACGGGGAGTGATCTTCACTGTAGCTAACCAACTGATTCCAAACTCTTTGATCCTAGGATATGGAATGAAGCTAACTTGCTCTGCTTGGGATGCTAAGATGAAAGGCTCAAATTTGTTGTATCTTCTCCTCCCATTTACATCCACAACTCCAAATTTTCTGTAACGGACACCTCTATTAATTATGGGATCAAACCAGTCACATTTGAATAGCACAGTTTTCAACCCAATTAATCCCACAAATTCCACTTTGATAATCTCTTTGTAATTGTGAAAAGGTTGGAAGATCTGGCCAAAGAAGGTGATAGCCCTGTAGATTACCGATCGATCTAGCCATGAGCAGGTTGAAGAGAGCTCTAACAGGCCTTGGAGGACCGAACCCACGTATGTGGCAAAATACGGGGATGACCTTGTGGCTAGGGGTGAAAGGCCAACCAAGATCGGATATAGCTGGTTTTCCGCGAAATCTATTTCAGTAGAGCGTATGATGTCGATCGTACAAGTACCGTGAGGGAAAGGTGAAAAGAACCCTATGACGGGAGTGCAATAGAGAACCGACCCCGGTAGTAGCGGCGAGCGAGAGCGGATTTGGGATTTGTGCAAAACCCCACAGAAATCGGTTTCACCCCTTCGCACATACTCTCCAATTGGCCGTTGCACGCCTTACACCGTCCTCAAATGTGTGAAATGTGTATCCTCTCGTGAAATACATGGGTGCTGTTGTTAATCTTAGCAATAGGACCTTGGATCAAATCCTGAAACATGGTGGTTAAAATGGATCATCATAGTCAACCTGTATACACAGTTAAAAATTAATCATAACGTAATTAGCATTCTCATGAAGAGTGCAAAGTAAGACTACCGGTAAAAGTAGTACTTAGACTAATGGAGATCATCGATTCCACTATGCTCATCCTCTACATCAATTCCTATTATCCTATAAAAATTTCTAGCTCTTTTGATTGCGCATATGGATAAATTAGGATTCTTCTCCACAATCTCGATTTTCTTCATCAATAACTCTAAAAACTGTGGGTGTTTCAGAATCAAAGAGTATTGAAAATCTTCTAGAAGTCCAAACTTTATCAGTCTGAACATGTTCAAGTCGGATCCAATCCAAAAAAACTGTTTCATGCGTCATACGAACAATCATTATGTAAATAGATATTTATATTTAAAATATATATATGTCCACAAACATTTTTTGAAAAAATAATACGAATTTGAAATTGTTTACAATTACTCAAAATCTTTTTTAATATATCATTATTTGTGTTCTATATAGAAATTTACATTTTTATTTGATTATGAATATATATATATATATTTAAAATATATAAATGTCCACAAACATTTTTCGAAAAAATAATATGAATTTGTAGTCGTTTACAATTCCTCAAAATCTTTTTTTTAATACACTACAAGAAAACATAGGGTTTACAACTCCTAATTTCGTCCCTAATTCGTTGTTAAGGGACTTTACAACATATTAGGGACGCCACGTGGTTAGTCGTGTCTTGCGCGTCGTAAGGCAAAAAGAGTTGTAAAAACGTCGTAAACTTTAACAACTCCACAATTGAGATGTTAAAACGTCGTAAAGTTGACTTTGTAAAAACATCGTAACATATTTTCCGCGTTGTAAAGTCGATGTTAAATAAACGTTTTATGTTAGTTGTAAATTAGCAACGAACTTACAACGTCATGTTTACAACTAATTAGAGTAAAAAGTTGTTATAAGAGAGAGAGAGAAGAAGTTTACAACGAATTAAAGTTGAACTACATTACAACTAAAAAAGGCGAAAACTTAACAACTAATTAGAGACAAAAAATTTTACAACTACTTAAGGACGAATGTTTCACAACTAATTAGGGACAATTTTTTACAATTCTTTCCAACGATTTAGGGACTAATACTTGTTTTAATTTAATCATTAAAATTATTCAATTATATTATTGTAATTTAATAAAATTATGAAATGAATTATAATAAATAAAATATGATATTAAAATATGTTTACAAAGTAATTAAAATTACAAAATATTTATCGTAGTAGTTCGTCGAACATGTCCGTACTATGGTCGTCTTGATCTTCGGCAACTCGCTCGTTCAAATCGACCTCGACATTCTCCGTAAGCCTAATCATGAGGTTCCAACGTCTAAGCTCCAAAGCTGCAGTTGCATGAGCATTGCCCGCAACCAAAATATCTATCATGGAATCCATTGCTGCGAATTTCTGATTCGTCGTTTCCTTTAGCGAGGCTATTTCTGCATGGGATTCCTGCTCTGACTGCGAAGCGATTTTTCGCTTATCCAGTTAGACCTCGTTGATCCTATTCCAATAATCTGTCCCTTTTTTGTCGGAGCAATATGCAAAAACATTTTGTCAAGGAATAATAATTATATAAATTATGTTAGATGATTAAAAGTAATTAGATTATTGAAATTAAATGATCTGCTTATAAATCACATTGAATTTAGGAGCACTCAATTCCACAAAAGTACCATCGGAGGAGTCCTGGGAAAGCTGAGTTTGACGCTCCTGAACAGCAGCTTCAACCTGACTGTGTAGCAGCTCAAACCGAGGATCAACGAAGACTTCGTATTTCTTCTTATGCGTTATGGCACACAATTCCGGAAGCGTAGGAAATTTGTCCAGTTTTTTCCGCGTACAATAGAAAATTTTAAATTAATTAGTAATTTAGTTTAAATAATATTGAAAAAATAATTAATTTAAAAAATACTTACTATTTGTATGGCAACTCCACCGAAAGGCATCTGGCCCGCAGTGTGCGACATTGTGACTGGTAACCCATCAGGACCAATCGTCTTCCGCGAGGCGGAACACTGAGCAGCTCTCCTCACCGAGGTCGGTTCTACCTAGTAACTCTTTAATCCTTCCCAACACGCGTTGGTCATGAACGTGGGTTTCCCGGCATCTCCCTTTACCTTCCACTCGATTTTTCAGTCTGAAACTGTGTTACAAAGACGCTTCATGGCTTTGTGGTTTAAATCGTGTTGAAAGTCTCGTTGATGGAGACGTCACAATTCCAACGTTGCTAGTAAAAAAAGAAAGTAATTAGGATTTAATAGATATTAATTAAATATGTTTAATAAAAAGTAATTTTAGTTTTAAAAAGAAATTTACCGCGAAAATCTTGAACCACGTTATGCGGATGTAGTGCGGTGTTGATTTCCAATTTGGAGGGAGAGAATAAAAAAATTGTAGAGAGAAGGGAGAGAATAATACCTTAGAGAGAGAAGGAAGATTGTTGAATGATGGAATGAAGTTGGCAAATTGGTGATGTATATATAGGAATTACGAGGTGTTGTAAGAACTTTGGGCAAACAAATTTCATCGTAAACAAGTTGTAAAGGTAGGGTCGAAGTTACAACGTAATACTTGTTAAGACTTGGTAAGTGTGGGTGCAACGTACCGTATCGGTACATTGAATTTACTAAATTAGAAAACGTCATAAAGACGTTGTAAGGCCAAAAATTCATAAATACGTTGGCAGTTAACAACGTCTTTACGACGTTCTTTATTGTCAACGTCTTTCAGACGTTTTTGACCAACGTCTTTACGACATTTTTGGCTCACAATACCTTCAAGACGTAAGGCCAAAACGACATAAAGACGTTGGCACTAAAGCGTCATAAAGATGTTGTAAACTGCCAACGTATTTACGACGTTTTTTACTGCCAACGCCTTCATAACCCAAATGATAATCTAGAAAACAAGAAACTTATGAGATATATATTTATGCAGATACAGAACATAAGCTAATATAATTAAGCAAAGAGAATTTAGATTTCGAACTTTATCTTCAATTTGACCTAATTATTTCCAAATGAAACCCAATAAACGATTATTACTTCTGTTGAAGATGTGGCACTACAAGAAAAGGGGTCTAAAACTGACCACAAAACTGACTGGATAAAAATTGTCGGTAATATCCGACAACATAGCAACAGATATTGATGGGGCGAAAAAAAATTCCGTCAGTAATCGTAGATCATTTCCGACCGTTTTCGTCCACAAAGATATTTTCTGACCGTTCTGACGGTTATTGACAGGAAACCGGTAAAACTAAATGAAACGTTCAGCATATGTTTGTTAACGAATGAGAAAGTAGGTGAGACGGTCAGAAACCGTCGGTAAATTTTGGGAATTCAGGTCAATAACTGTCGGATAGGTGTAGTGTATATACTCAACACATTCATGGATGGATCAAGAAAGAATTAATCCAGAAACAGGGTTACTTACGGATGAGTATGCGGAAGGACTCAAACAATTTATGGAGTTTGCCGGAAATCAAAGCATGACGCGAGAAACAGGTAAGATGTATTGTCCTTGTCCAAAATGCCGTAATATGAGATTTATTGCTGTAAAACAAGTATGGTTTTATCTATACAGTAGAATATTTCTTATGACTTGTATCATTTGATGATGCCATGTGAATCGCTAGAAACATGTGAATAGAAAGTATTGTACTTGCATGGGGAGGACGCATCTATGGTTAACTTTGCTAGTACTAGTGAACATATTGATATTGGTTTGGGCGTCGAATCAAATGTTCATGAAAGAGTTGAATCTATGGGTAGTGGTGGGTGTAGTAGGGAACATAGCGAAGGTCGTGGGGGTGAAGAATCTACTATAGGGGTGGAGAACAATGTAGGTACACTTCAGATGGTGAACGAATCATTTAGGGAGAATATTCCATCATCCGAGGAGGGAAGAAATAGAGGAGAAGAACCAAATGTAGAAGTGCAAAGATTTTATGATATGCTAGAGGCAGCGAAGAAGCCCTTGTATAGTGGGTGTGACGATGACGTATCTCTGTTATCAACTGCAACTGACTTGATGACTATCAAGACATATTACAATTTAGCTGAGACTTGTGTCGATGCGATTGCCAATTTATTTAGGAGGAGTCTCCCCAAAGAAAACATTGCACTAGGTTCTTACATGGAGGTTCGTAAATTGGTTGCAGGCCTTGGATTACAATATGAAATGATAGATGTTTGTAGCGATAACTGTATGATATATTGAAGAGCAGATTCAGATGTACTGCAATATCGATTCTGTCATAGACCTTGGTTTGTGGAAAGTAGCGCTAGAGGTCGGGTCCCATACAAGTGAATGTGGTATTTACCTCTAGCATATAGGTTGAAGAGGTTATATTAGTCAGAACATACAGTGGCTGCAATGCGATGGCATGGCGAACATAATTCAGAAGGAGAGATTGCACAGCCTTCATATACAAAGGCGTGGAAACATTGTCAGTCTATTTATCCTGATTTTGCCAGTGAAACTAGGAATGTTTATCTCGGGTTAAGTGCAGATGGGTTTAGTCCATTTGGGAAACACGGGAGGCAATATTCTGTTTGGCCAGTGATTGTTACACCATACAATTTACCACCCTTGCTATGTATGAAGTCAGAGTTCTTATTATTAACAGTCCTTGTTCCAGGACCAGAGCATCCTCGAAGATCACTTGATGTATTTTTACAGCCACTCATTTATGAGCTGAATCAGTTATCGGAGTGTGGCGTAGATGCGTATGATGTTTCATGTGGGATAAATTTTAACATGAAAGCAGTCCTTATGTGGACTATAAGAGATTTTCCTGCTTACGGAATGTTATCAGGGTGGACAACACATGGTAGGCTATCATGTTCATGGTTTCAAGATAACACATAAGCCTTCCAGCTGAAACATGGAAGGAAGACATCTTGGTTTGACTGCCATTGGCGCTTTTTTCATAAGGAGCATCCATACAGAAAAAGCACAACACTGTTTACGAAGAACAGGAAAGTGATGTATGGGCCAGCTCTGGAACCAAATGTTCCATCGATATTAACTCAACTAAGAGATTTTGGTGCCAAGAGAGCTGAAGATTGCGATGGAATTGGTCATTATCTTGTTGATGGTGTGGGGGAGTATCACAACTGGCACAAGAAGAATATATTCTGGGATTTGCCGTATTGGAAAAATCACCTTCTTAGGCATTGTCTAGACGTCATGCACATTGACAGAAACGTATTTGAGAATATAATAAATACTATCATGAATGTGCCGGGGAAATTTAAAGACAATCTGAAATCTAGATTAGACCTGCCAGAAATTTGTGATAGAAGATCACTTCATATACGAGGGAACAATAAAGTTGGGCCTTTCCCAATATTCCGGTTGGATGCTGCTAAAAAGACAAAACACATATAACATTATAAGAATTTAAATGATTTAATTTCACTAATTTAACCTTCAATGTGGCTTAATAGGGAATATTTTTTTTACTGAATAAAACACAAAGTTAAATTCCCTGATGGATACGCATCAAATCTGCGCAATTGTGTTGATAGCTCGGAAGGTAAATTTACTGGGAAGAAGAGTCACAATTGTCATGTGGTTATGCAACGCATGTTTCCTTTTGCGTTAGCTTATCTTTTACCAAGAAATGTAGATGCACTGATTGCTAGTAAAATTGTATTACGTTATATGAAATCGTAAATTGATATTTAAAACATTAAAAGTAATTTTATATTTACAACAAGCGCAGGTATATGGGCCTTTTTCGTGACTTGTGTGTGTGGACCTTAAATTTAGATGGAATTATGAATTTGCAAGAGAAAATTCTAGTTATCTTGTGTAATCTGGAAAAAATATTTCCTCCATCATTCTTTGATGTTATGGAACATCTTCCAGTCCATCTCCCACGAGAAGCAGGTAAAATAATGTTTCAACATGCATATGGAATATTGATAGATTATATAAAATTTGATGAGTACCTTACTTTAAATATAGAGCTTTGTGGGCCAGTTCAGTATCGATGGATGTATCCATTTGAATGATACATGTTCCAACTTAAAAAAAGGTTAAAAACCTTATCAGAGTGGAGGGTTCCATTATTGCATAAAACATCAACGAGGAAATGGCAAACTTCTATGTCATGTACTTTCATCCGCAAGTACAAACAAAGAGTCGAAGACCGCCCCGCCATGATGATGGTGGTGAACGACCACTAGCATTCGTTCCTAATATGTTTGCGGAAATCGGACAACTAAGTGGGAAAGCAAAACAAAGAAAACTAAGTACGACAGAGTTGAAACATTTTCACATGTATCTTGCTAATAATTGTGATGCGATTAACGAGCTAGAAAGGTGACTTATTAGATGAGCAATTGAGATATGTTTCATAATATTCCAATGAAAACAAAATAATTTCTGATATGAAATTGATGTTACTGCCAGTGTATACATGGCACAAATTAGAATTGCTTATCCTTTCGACTCTGAGAACTATATTGTATAAAAGAAGATGAGTTCACAGAATGGCTACAATATTATGTAAGTATTTCTATAGTTATGTTTTCATTGCCTACATAGACTTTAATTCTCTCAGTAATAATGCAGACCTTATGTTGTTTATAGGTGTTGAACGGGCTGCAAAATGGGAAATCATTTCCGACTTGGCTACAAGAGTTTTTGATGGGCCCGCTTAGTGTGGCTAGTGCATATCCAATGTCATGTACGCGGGGTTACACATTCAAAATTCTAAGAGAAGGTATGAGAAGACCCACTTCTGATTATGGTGTGTCGTCTAAGTCAGGTGACATAACCTATTTTGGTGTGCTCCGGGAGATATGATATACCTCGTTTATACCAACTTATAGCCTACTAATTCATATGTTTATTTTTCGTGTTTTTAGAGTCTTTTCAGGTACAAAACGCAAGGATACTTTGGATTCCACATGCTGAGCAAGATTGGAGCTTAACTTTGGATTTCTCCACTACGAGCTAAACGATCGATCGATCAACACCCATATCGATCGATCGCAACTTTAGATAGGGAAAACTGCGCTTGATCCATTGACCGACTTCTAATGCCTGACACGATCGACCTCCATCCATCTATGTCATGCGCACGATCCTCTGCACGACCAAGCACACAAAGATCGATCGAGCTATTTAAGAAGAAGTTGTGTACGATCCTTTTCACGATACGGAAGCTTCACATCGAATGAGAACATTGATCGATCGAGCAGCTGAAGGATCGATCGATCCAAGACCCTGCGAAGCGAAAACCAAATTTCCTTATTTTTTGTACAAGTTTGGTTTACTCTATATATTAGGTTAGAAACATGTTTTTAAGGACGCTTTAGAAATAAAAATAGTTGGAGACTCTAGTTGTAACCTAGAGGAGAAGAATTTAGATCTCTACATCATTGGAGAAGGATTCCAAAACCTCTATTCCATCTATTCTAAGTTTTTAATGAATTTCTTTACAATTGTTTGCTTGTTCTTTATTTCAATGTCTGACTAGTTCATAGTCAAGTTTAGGGTATTCTACGGATCTTAAGAGGTTTAAAGGTGAGGAACAAATAGGTTTCAACTATGGAATCTCAGCCTAGAAACATGGTTAATGCTTAGATTAGAGTAGCTAACTAATCTATAATCTCAGGTTACTTATTATCCAGAAGTTTAATAAGAATCAGAATCTTTCTAAGTAAGCAACTCCTTCATTACCAACGAGAGTCGATGCTAGGTTGGGTTGTGGACTCTTAGGAACTGCCAATACGGCATGGTTAGAATTCTAGAACCAACGAGAGTTTGGATCTAGGCATAGTGATTATCGCTGCGAGAGTAGGTTAGTCAATTGTTATTTCTTAGTCGAGAATGGAACTGAACTTGCCTGAATAGATTCCTCATCCTAACCTTGAATTCCTCATGAATTCCCTAAGCTTAATGCTTTAGATATTATTTACATTTAATTTCCTAGTTCCAGTCAATTCTACTCAAAGTATTCATCGACTTAGCTCTAGTTAAATAATCCAATCGTTAGTGTGATAATTAATCTTCGTGGATTCGATCCCTAAATACTATTTTGTTTGTCGTGCACATGCAGTAGGATATAGGGTTAAAACTCGTAGTATCAAGATACTGGAGGTTTGTTACCTTGGACTTCTTGACTTGAAGTGTATGTTTTCTACTCTGACTGGTATGCTACTACGTTAGGAACTGGGGTACGTGTCGATGAGTTTGATGTCACGTCTATTAACTCTAGACGCAAGCTCCACAAATTCCAGCCTTTATACTTAGGTCACAGGCAGACCAAGTTTGATATATTTCCTATCCACAAGTATCGCAAAGAAGAAACGGATGGATAACGGTGGCTTCCATAACCTCAAAATAAAGGCTAAATGATTTTCCGGAACATGTTCCTATGCAGCAAGATATAGCAGGATTATTGGACCGCTAGAGATTTCCCTCGGTATTGACATTTGTGTAGATATGACACAACATGCAGATGCTACGGTCCATGACATCTCAGACGAAGATATTGGAGAATTTTCGTATAGTTATGGCTCGAATTCTAATTCGGCGTCAGATGAGGACGGGTCATGTTCTGATTAGTATTATAACGCCGAGTGAATATTTATATTTCAAATGTGTAGACCTGTAAAATTATATGTTATATTTAACTGTATTTTGGATCCATTTTACGTGCAATGTTGATTGTTTAAGAAGTTGGGGTTATTTTTTTGTTAAAAAAAAAAAAAAAAAGTGGTCGGAAACGGTCGGTTTTTACCGACGGTTATTGACCGAAATGGAAGGAAAATTTTTGCGCCTAAAATCTGCTATAAGTGGAGATGTCTCGAAGAAGTCGTGGCCACGTGGCGGAAAATTAGGTAACCGACCGGTATTGACCGGTTCGGACTGGTTCTAATTGTTTTACACGAGTAATATCTTCGTTTTCTCCATTCAAAGCGAAAATTTGCAGGCGATATCGGAGAGCCATTTCCGGCGATTTCACGGTGCGGCTGTGGCAAACTTCGCCGTTTCCTCTATCGCCTCTCTTCCCTCATGAAAGCGACTTGATTTCCTTCACGTTTTTCGTTCCATTTTTTATTTTCCTTCACGTTTCATGCGGTGCCTTGGTGGAACACATTGCTTTCCCGTCTCCACCGGCCTAGTTCCGATTATTGCTGGTTGATTGTGGTCAAGTCTTACGCGCTAGGAGGTTCCGATTGTTGATTGTTGTGATGGCTTTGAGATTGTGTTGAATCGATCAAATTTTGTCTTTTTCGGTTTATGGTTTACGTTAGATTTCCCAATTTGTGTAATCGTGAGTCTTGCAAACATTTTATTTATTTGCACATGTTTATGATTTGGGACAAGGTTGAGGTTGACAATTGCGACTTCTCAACTCTTCACCGAATCCTTTTTTCATTTGGGGTTTTTGACATTTTCTAGACGTTAAGTTTGGTTGTTAAAGGTTTTTAATTGGTAATGATTTTACTTTTGTGATGAAGATTTTGGGTTTAATCGGTTATGATTTTTTAGTAAATTGCTCGATAAATCAATTTGTGATACGACAATTAACTTTTTTTATTGACCTCTATTTTTATTACTATATTTGTTTTTTAAAAATTACAAATTTTATGGTAAATTTGTCATGGAAATTGTCAATTTGAATTGTTGCAGGGAAAACTACAGTGATTTTCAGAGACTGAGACATAATTTTCAGGGTTTCAACATGGCACGGTGGCGAGTCTCACCATTGCGCAGCTCCTGACTGCAGAAGGTCGTGCTCACCTGCCAAAGCTCGATCCAGCCAACGGCGATCATTGGTTAGTTTTATAAAAAATTTCTTTTATTTAATTTAGTTTTTTATTATACATATATTTTATATTTTTGGGGTAGGTTTCGGTATGACAAGGGGATTAGGAAATCCATTCTGCGGATGATTCACCATCAGCTATCCTTTGCATACCCTAGATACAAGGATTTCCCTCAATCCTTGAAGCAGAGTTGGTTCAAACAATTCAAGGTACTTTTTAGTTACGCGTCCGTTAATATTGTTTACTTACACATATTTTTTTAATAATTTCAACCATTTTTTTGCAGCAATACTATAACTGGGAAGTTGAGTTGACTCTGCGGGTCATGGACGAATTTGACAAGGAGTGCAGCACCTCCTACAAAAACAACATCCATGAGCGGAAGAAATTCTGGAAAGGGGGTTAAAGGCGAGGTTCCAATACATTGCAACCCCGAACGCTTCAGGGAGTTCATCTTGTATTGGGAACGCGAAGAAACTCAAAAGGTTGCTAGTAGGAATACTACCAATAGGAAAAGCAATCGGGGAGGATTTGGCATCACAACGCACAACAACGGTGTATTAGGAGGCTTCAAAAATTTTAGTATTTGGAAACCCAAGAACTTATATATTTTGGGGATCAAATGCATTTTTTTCTCATTACTTATTTAAATAATTCACATTAATTTATTTACTAATACCGAAAATTTTGATAAGGCTTCTCAACTTGGCGAGGAACCAGATTTTTCGTTACTTTTGGAGGACACGCACACCAACAAGAAGACGCGTGTTGTAGAGGACAAGAAGGTCCTCGACGTCCTCGCAACAGTTAGGCGAAAGAGGGATGACATCGTAACGCAGCGAAGTCAGGATGGCGAAAGCAGCTCAACACAATTGACGCATGAAGAAATAGACCAACTGGTTATTGAGGTAATTTATAACTTTTAATTAATTTTATATTTTTTATTTAATCTCGGGAAATTATTTTTTTTGGCAGTCGACTTTGTATACTAAAGGTCGTCCCTTTGGTCTTGGGAACCTCGTCAACTCAAATGGTTTCCCAACTCCTCCATCGCAAAGTCGTTTATCTCAACAAGAGCGGGAGGAGCTGACTTAGCTGCAGGAGAAGCAGGAGGTTATGGAGCGTCAAATTCAGGAGAACAATGCCAAGTTCCAAGATTTTGAGAGGATGCAGAAGGAACAAATGGTGGAACTCGCCAAATTCCAAGCCATTTTCCAGAGCTTCTCGGTCTTAGGTAATTCCCTATCAGATACACCTCCTAGTAACTAGACTTCTTAGATATCCCTATTCTATTTTGTAGTACATTTTAAGTCTTAGTTTTTAAAACCAACTTCCAGTTATGTATATATTTTAAAACGTTTTGATTTATATTATTTTGATCAACAATTTTAGTTTTCAAATATTTTCAATATAATTCACGGCAAACGTGAAAAAAAATTGTATTTCAAAACCCATCAGTAGTAGTTGGAAACTACCAACACTTATTGAAGGGAAATTTTCCGACTATCATCGACGGAGTGGCCAGTGTGGTCGGTAGTCATCGGTATTTTCCGAGCACTACTGACGGCAAATACCTACGGTTATTGACAAGAATTCTTCGACGGGCATCGACGGCATTTATCGACCACTATCAACGGTGTGTTTTCAACCGGTTTCGACAAACACTTTCCGACAGCAACTGTCCACTCTAGTGTTGTTGGATTTTACCCACGGCTACTGACCGAAATTGGGTTTCCAACCATTTCAAACCTACAACTATAATTTGGTTAATACCCGTCGGATTAGGGGAGTTTCTGACCATTATTAACAGGTTTTTCTGTTAAAATACGTTATAATTTCTTGTAGTGTAAGTCTATATTAACAAATACAACTGACTTATTTATCACGTGTAACATAAACCTGTCACAGTAAAAATTCTTCCTTCAGTTTATTATATCAAATGTCATTTTTAAGTCTCCACAATAGTTTTATGAATATGATTTTCTTTAGTCAATTTTGTTCTCTTGAAATAACTTCTTTAATTTGAGGTTAAATTAGACTAAGATAACATTTATACGTAGATTGTTTGACACATTCCGTTGACGAAACTTAACTTTAGCCATCATAAGAAAAAAGAAAAAAATACTCTGAACAGCCATCATTATTCACCACATACTAGATTAAGAAAAGGCCAATTTACGCTAAAGTTTATAATAATTATATAAGTATATACACTTAATCAATCTACTATGTGAGACCGAAGACAATTTCTAACTTATACATGGTATATAACATGTTACTAAGAATAATTTTTATTCTTTCTCTCAATGGTTAAATCTACGAAATCTGATTTATAAGCTAAAAAATTATTCTTTAAAGTTCTCTTTTAATCTACTTACTCTAATGGAGAGGGATCAAATATTTGATGACAGAATGTAAAATCATGTACCGGATCATCTTAACCACCAATAAAAATAAACTCGACATATTTTTCTTCATTTTTATATTTGAAATTATTTTAATAGGTCAACAAGATCCGATATATGGCAAAATTCATCCTTAAAAATGTTTAACAATATCAAATTGGACAAACACAATTTACTAGAATCAAACTCCAAAGATAACACTCAATTATATGACCAAGAACACTTTCCTAATGTTTTTTAAAATCTAACAGTTTTCATGCATCTTATTTCTTTTAGTGATCAATATTGTTCTCTTGAAATAATTCCTTCAATTCGAGCTTAAGTTAAACTATAATAACGCTAATACGTAGATTGCTTGACACATTCCGTTGATTATATGTTCTCGTTTTGCAAAAGTAAATAAATATATTTCAATATATAGCCACAATTATCCACCAGATATTACATCAAAAAAAATTCTAGTTTTCCAAATTAAACTCCAAATTATTCTAAAATTTATGATAATTATATAACTATATGCACTTAATCAATTGGCCTACTATATAAAACCGAAGACGATTTCTAACTTATACTTTGTAAATTAAAAATATTTTTGTGGAAAACAAATTACCATTATAAAGATTTACAAAGTGATTATTTTCGAAATATAAAAGATTCAACATGTATTGATACAAAAGTATTATATAACTTGTACGATCCTCACTTTTAAAAAGCTACAAAAACTTAAAACCCCTAAACCTCAAAAACTAGTAAAAATGAAAACCTTTAACCTATCTAAAATTCTATTCACTGCCACAACCTTTTTCTTTCTGATTGTTTCCCTAAAAGCTCAAGATATGCCTCAAGACTATTTGGCAGCTCATAACCGAGCACGAGCTGCTTATGCTAGTAACTATGCGAATCAGTATAGATGATTGTGCTTTGGAACACTCGAATGGACCCTATGGAGAGAACATTGCTTGGAGCGGTGGTGACATGTCAGGTGTTGAAGCGGTTATAATGTGGCTAGACGACGAAATTAACTATGATCATAGTTCTAAGACATGTGCTGATGACGAGACTTGTGGTCATAATACTTAGATTGTGTGGAAAAACTCGGTAAGATTGGGATGTGCAAAAGTGAGTTGCAATAATGGTGAAACCTTTATTACTTGCAACTATGATCCTCAAGGTAACATTATTGGCCAGTGACCTTACTAAATACAATATCATCATTTGAATGTTTCAAAGTAATGCATGTGAATTGTTTCTTTGTTGTTCAGTTATACCAATTAATCATCTATGTTGTCTGCTAAATAAACATTGGTTAATTTGTCCGGTTTGGTTTTATTTTGTATCACATATAAACGTGAATGTAATGATAAATAAGAAATATGCAATGCTATATGGCTTGCAATTGCTTTGTATGCTATGTGAAAATCTCCTCTCTTTTTTATACATACACATGGTTAAGAGTCCATATAATTAGGGTTTTTTAAAAAAAATTCTTGACATTTAAAATTTTTGTTCTAGAAGAAAACAACAATTCATGACTTCATAATTTTATTTTTTATCAAAAATCTATAGTAAATTGTTATTCATTTTCCTTTTTTGAGTGAATATAGAATATCAATGTATGTAAGATTATATCGTAAACGTAGACATGCATACTCAATTATAGATTCAAATAAAATTAAAGCTTCGTAGTAGTTTTTTTTTTGTCAACAAATAATCATTAAATTGATAACAAGATCAATCTATAGTTAAAATTCTCGTAAAGGGAGCAAGATAAGATTTGAATACACCCACCTTATATCTAACTAAATCAGGCGCAAACCAACTGGATCACCTACTTTTTAGCAGATCTAGCTTCGTATTAGTATTTAAAAATAAAAATCACAATCAGAAACGCAAACTTTAGATCATATTTCATTAATTAGAATCATTCAATCATAGAACCCTATACTTTCATTTTCATATCAATAGGAAAACAAAAAAAAAGGCTCCAACTATTAGAGAAACATCAATATATCTCTGAAACCGACAATAATTTTCAAGATATCATTCCATTATCATTAGCCGACTAAGGTACTCATCACTATCAGCTCTATAAACGTGCGTACATCTTTTCACAATGTTCGTGACCTTTTAATTATATAACGTGATACCAACTAGGCCATAAACTATAATTTATATGTACACTATATATAAATGCTTCGAATTTCTAGAAGTATCCAGCAAACACATAAGGAGCTTTATTCGCTAAAATTCCTCATGTTTTATACATTTTAGAAGACCAACAAAAAGATGTTTCATATGGTTGTGCCTTGAAAGCTTGGGTCTCTTACTTC
>JAKUCM010008121.1:0-40000 GCA_023374145.1 Lepidium sativum
GATCTAATGATGATGAGTATATGATGTTACAAATCAGGAATAACACCAGAATCAGAGAGTTTCCAGGACCATGCTCTAGGCCCTCCTCCGGCTAAATGGAAAGGATCTTGTGGTCCTTTTACAAATTTCACCGGTTGCAACAAGTATATATATATATATATATCACTTATTATCTCTCTTATTCATTTGTATTTTTACTCTAATTAAGTTACTATAAGCATATATGAATTCTTGATTCTTGATTAGAAAAATTAGCATTGTTTTTAGAAAATGGGGTTGACTGATCAATTTTGATAGATTAAGGAGTTTATAAGAATGTTTTGTTAAATATAAGGGTTCGTAGTGAAAATTATATAAATAAAGTAATAGAATCATTCAAACTTTAACAGCAAAATAATTGGCGCCAAGTACTTCAAGCACGACGGAAACGTACCTAGCGGCGAAATCCGATCACCGATCGATATCGACGGCCATGGAACGCATACTTCGTCTACTGCGGCTGGCGTTTTAGTCACAAACGCGAGTCTCTACGGCATCGCAAACGGTACGGCCCGTGGGGCGGTTCCGTCAGCGAGGTTGGCGATGTACAAGGTATGTTGGGCGAGATCAGGCTGCGCGGACATGGATATCCTCGCCGGATTCGAAGCCGCGATTCACGACGGAGTAGATATAATATCGATCTCAATCGGTGGTCCAGTCCGTGATTATTCTTCCGATTCGATATCCGTGGGGTCGTTTCACGCGATGAGGAAAGGGATTTTGACGGTGGCGTCAGCCGGAAACGACGGGCCGAGTTCAGGCACTGTAACGAACCATGAGCCGTGGATATTGACTGTTGCGGCGAGTGGGATCGATCGGAGTTTCAAGAGCAAGATCGATCTCGGCAACGGGAAATCATTCTCTGTAAGCAAATCTAAAAGAGTTAAAATCCTTCTTCTTCTTAATTAGATTTGCTAAATCGAAAAACTGGATTATTATTTGGTTTTAACAGGGACTGGGAATTAGCATGTTCAATCCAAAAGCAAAATCGTATCCGCTTATAAGCGGAGAAGATGCAGCGAAGAAGAAAGACGACAAGTACTTAGCCAGGTACTTAAGATTTTGTAAAGCTAAGAACTTTTGATGAATAAGTGTTGTTAATGATGAATGAACAAAATAAGGTATTGCTTCTCTGATTATATGGATGGAAAGAAGGTGAAAGGAAAGGTAATATTGTGTCAAATGGGAGGAAGTGGTGCAGAGTCGACTGTTAAACAATATGGAGGAGCTGGTGCGATCATTGTCAGTGATCTTTATCTTGATAATGCTCAGATTTACATGGCACCTGCAACCACTGTTAATACCTCCATTGGTGATGTCATCTACAAATATATCAACTCTTCTACTTCACCATCTGCTGTGATTCAGAGAACTCGCCAAGTTACAATTCCTGCTCCTTTTGTTGCTTCTTTCTCATCTAGAGGTCCCAATCCTGGATCAACACGCCTTCTTAAGGTTATATATACATACCATCTGATCACTTTTGTCTCTGTGATGTATCTATTAGGCTATTTGTGTTTAATAAAGAACTGTGTTGGATATGATGTAGCCTGATATTGCTGCACCCGGGATTGATATATTGGCGGCTTTTACGCTGAAGAGATCATTGACAGGGTTAGATGGTGACACTCAGTTCTCAAAATTCACCATCCTCTCTGGTACCTCAATGGCTTGCCCTCATGCTGCTGGTGTTGCTGCTTACGTCAAGTCTTTTCATCCTGATTGGTCTCCTGCTGCCATCAAATCCGCCATCATTACCTCAGGTTTCCTTCTCCTCATTAACTGTGAATGCATTTACTTAAACAATGTATTCCATTTCCTTTCCAATAAACTCCTTTTTATTGTCTTTTTTGGCAGCAAAACCGATAAGCAAGAGAGTTAACAAGGACGCAGAGTTTGCCTATGGAGGAGGCCAGATTAACCCAAGGCGAGCAGCGAGCCCTGGCTTAGTCTATGACATGGAGGACATCTCCTATGTTCAGTTCTTGTGTCGTGAAGGCTACAACGCCACCACTCTAGCTCCATTAGTCGGTTCACGCTCTGTTAACTGTTCTTCCGTTGTTCCTGGACTCGGCCGAGATTCCCTTAACTACCCAACCATCCAACTCACCTTGACATCGGGCAAAACGTCGACCATGACTGTGTTCAGGCGGAGAGTCACCAACGTTGGACCACCCTCGTCGGTCTACAAGGCCATCGTTAGGGCTCCAAAAGGAGTTGAAATCACCGTGGAGCCACAGAGTTTGTCGTTTTCAAAGGTTTCACAGACGAGAAGCTTCAAAGTGGAGGTGAAGGCCAAACAAATGACTCCTGGAAAGATAGTGTCTGGATCACTCGTCTGGAAGAGCCCACGTCACTCTGTTCGAAGCCCCATTGTTATCTATAGTCCTTCTTCCGATTAAACAAAAATCAATTATTGAAATCTTCAACAAAAGTAATGTAAATCCTCTTGTTCATAGTTTCACAAGGTTCCGTTAACTGATGCTTTACTTCGTTATACTCTTTATGTATATATGGTCAAAGAAGTCATATCATGTGAAGATATCCAGCCCACTATTTATTTGTGGATCCTCTTTTTTAGGCCCATAAATAAGCCCATATTAGAATCTCTGGGCCCAAAACGCCATTATTTACAGAATTACCCCTGCCATTCCCTAAAGCCCTGGCAAGTCACAAGTGCTGCTTCTCGAGCTTCTCTGTCGTCATCAATGGAGGTTTCTCTACCCGAAGAAGTGATTCAGCCGCTGCTCCATGCTTCCGATTCATCGTACTCTCTCGAAGATTGCTTGAAGTTTCTTCTGGAGGCTTCCAGGACTGATTCAGGCCGCTCCGATCTCGCTTCCAGGTCCATCCTTCCATGTATCCTCCGTCTTCTTCAGCTTCTTCCTTATCCGTCTTCCAGACATTATTTGAATCTCTCTTTGAAGGTCCTCCGAAACCTCTGCGCTGGCGATGTTTCAAATCAAAACTCTTTCGTGGACCACGACGGCTCTGTTCTTGTCTCTGATTTGCTGGATTCTGCGATTGCAGAGAAGATAACGAATTTCGAAACTGTTCGGTTCGGGTTGCAGGTTCTGGCGAACGTTGTCTTGTTCGGAGAGAAACGTCAGAGAGATGTGTGGCTTCGCTTTTTCCCGGAGAGGTTCTTATCAATCGCTAAAATTAGGAGGCAAGAAACCACTGATCCGCTGTGCATGATTTTGTATACTTGCTTTGATGGAAGCTCGGAGCTTGCTTCTCAGCTTTGCAGCAATGAAGGACTCACCATTATCGCTGAAACTCTACGGACCTCATCTTCCGGTAACTCTTTATTAACCCTCAGTAAGCATTAGAGGCAATAACACAATCTGCTCTGAGATTCGTGATTTTATCTGATCTGAATCGACCAAATTGATTTGTTTCCCTTCTGCCTGATTAAAAACAAAGTCTTTTTACTGTTTGGTTGTAGTTGGGTCTGTGGAGGATTATTGGCTCAAGTTACTGGTTTCGAGAATCTGTATTGAAGACGATTACTTTCCTCAGCTAGTCTCCAAACTACCTCCCAATGATGGTGAAAATGAGACATTTACATCAGATCAAGCCTTTCTGTTGAGGATGTTGTCTGATATCGCAAATGAGCGGATAGGACAAGTCACAATCCCCAAGGTTGCTATTCAATCGATTCTGAAATTATTCAAGCAATCTGTTGACGTTTTTGATTTTGTTTCGGGTGAAAAATCTGAGCTCCCAACGGGTTCAACTACAATAGACGTAATGGGCTACTCTCTTGTAATAATAAGGGATGCTTGCGCCGGAGGAAGCCTTGAAGAACTCAAGAAGGACAACAAAGATTCAGGTGATACTGTTGAATTGCTCTTGTACTCTGGAATAATCGAGCTCCTCCTTGATCTGCTTCGCAAACTTGAGCCCCCAACAACAATAAAAAAGGCTCAAAATCAGACTCCTACTTCTTCTTCTTCTTTAGTGCCTTGTCCTTACAGAGGATTCAGGAGAGATATTGTGTCTGTGATTGGAAACTGCGTGTACAGAAGGAAAGAGGTGCAAGATGAGATCAGGGAGAGAGATGGGCTTTTCCTGATGTTGCAGCAGTGTGTGACAGACGATGAGAACCCGTTCCTAAGAGAATGGGGCTTGTTTTGTGTGAGAAATCTGCTGGAAGGGAACCAAGAAAACCAGAAAGCAGTTGCGGAATTGGAAGTTCAAGGCTCTGTGGATGTGCCTCAGCTACGTGAAATTGGTCTCAGAGTTGAAATTGATCCTCAAACGGCCAGGCCAAAGCTTGTCAATGACACATGAAGCTTCATTTCCGTTGCCGATGTATGTGTATATGTGATATTTTTCTATTAATAGGATTTGGCTAAGTATTGTCAGCTCATATCATTTTTTGTTTCTTTATAACTTACCACATAGGGGGCTAAGAATAAATGAAATGTTAAAGCTATGTTTGGGTTCAAATGTGAAACTCAAATTCTTTAAAAAAAAGAATTTGCAACGACAATGGTTGTGATCAAGTTTAAGATTTCTTCTGATCAACACCACAACAAGCCTTTCTTTATTCCTTCAAAGCTATATCATTTCAAACATCCAATCTTGCACCATTTTCTCTAAAGCTTATTCTTAATCAAGAAGGGCAGTTTGTGTATGATCAGAACAGAATAATAAGTACATTACGGATTAGAGCAGCTTCCATATAATTGAGGCATAACTACCTTTCAAATGCCCTGGAAATGGACAAACCTGAAACGATCGTCCCAGAGAAGATGCGTCGGGGAAGAACACGGAAGACGAAGAAACAGTCTCTGCAAATTCTTTTTTGTTTGGGTGTTTTGTCGACTTCCCTCAAATGTTGAAGTGTCTACTAAACTTATTATACCCCTGTCATATCTAGTTTTTTTTTTTTCAATATTGGTCACAAATGACCGGCCCATTATGACAAGTTCTTGCAAATGCAAAAGAAGAGACTCGATCCCAAGATGTGCAAGTGTGCATGCTTCTTGTGGACTTACCATTTGCCACTAGGCTAAATGCCACATGCACCGGTCATATCTAGTTAAGTCAACTTCTTTGTATTTTATTCATATTAATTTTAGACAAAAATATATATGAATCACAAAATATCTTATATGTAACATCTAAATAGGATTATAGATGATTTTTACTTTAAAGATGTGTAATTTTTCCCAAATAATATACATTTCTTTATTTATCATATTTTTTAAAAAGTGAATTGATTTATATATATAGATTTCATATTTGGATGAACATATGTAAATTAAGATAGTAAAATGGTGTACTAATGGCCTTAGATTTGTCACCAACACAGAACTGTACACTTTAGATATATTTTCCCTTGCAACGTAAAAGATCATCATGATTTCTTTAATTACTGAAAACCAACCATATATTTCTGGATTCATTTGGCAAATAAAGCTTCCGGTGAATATTCTGTAACTGTACCAAAAGATGACTCAAAACGAAGAATTGTCCCAGGTAGTACCCAGTGAAGCACCATGCTTCTTTATGATATTAACCGACTCCAGAAGAACCTCTTGTTGTGTTGTGTATAGCTCGTCTTTTCCCTGACACAAAATGATCACCATTGTAAGCAAAACGATCTCATAAAGTTAATAACTTCATCCAGATTAAAAGAAACATGGAAGAGACTAAAGAGAGAAAGAGATAGTACCATATATTTGAGATTGCACCCAATAGTAAGTTCAGCAAAAGATTTTTCCACTCGAGATAAGTAACAGTAAGGAGCTTCTTTCCCTAAGAATACTTTTGTGTTTGACCTCAACATTTCCTTAATTTCATTTGATATTTGCGGAATCTTATCCAAGTCATCACTCGTCACTGGGATCTTGGATGCTATTGCTCGCCACTGAGCACGTGACTTATTCACAATCACCTATATATATCATCAGGATACTTCAGGGTCATTCTGAATTCCCCTCCATGAGAATGTAAAGCAATAAATTACAAACAAATGACAAATGGCTGCCAACATTTACAGAAGCTTTTAAGAGTGAAATTACTGAAAGTGAGAGCCTAAGTTCTGCAAGATGAAGTTGCAAAGTAGATAAACTAACCTGACTAGAGAACAATGAATTAGGTACCAAAACTGGAAACTTTTCGGCGTTTAGCAAAGATGTTGTTGTAAGTCCCATCTCAACAACTTGACCTTCTACAGATCCAGCCTGAAAAGTGGGGACAAGAAGTACATTGTATTTTGGAAGAAAATATGAGTGAGAAATAGCCAATAGATTTGCTTGCTCTGGGAACTATAAAGGTAACACAAGATTTCAAGTTCAACTAACTTTGATTGTATCTCCTATGGAGAAAGGCCTTGAAAACTGCATGGATAGACCACTCAGCAAATTACCAAGGATATCTCTGGCAGCAAAAGCAGTGGCCACTCCTGGATAACGCAGAACAAAATTGATGCATTATGAGAAAACTACTCAGTAAGACATCTGCCATATGATAGCAACCATATAACAGATATGATAACATGCTTGTGCTGGCCTCTAGAGGCCTTTCTTTCTGTTGAATCCTAGCAATTATCATTTCAAGCTTAGCAAAACAACTAATTTAAAATGGAGAACAGTACACACACCTCCAACTCCACCAACTGTCAAGATGGATTGAACAGCAACCCCACAAGCTTCAGCTGATGCCATCAAACCAAGTGCAAAGAGACCAACTGACGACACTTTGTCTAAAGTCAATATCTTCTCTCTGTCTAGCCCAGCAAAACTCCTAGTAGACAACATCCGGGTAATCACATTGGTCTTCCACCGATGAAGGAACCACACAAGTGAGACGATGACCATTCCCCTCACTGCCGGGTTAAAGTATTGGTTAGCTATCGTCGTTGGTGCCACCATAGCAGCACTGCAGAAAATCACAGTCATCATGCAATTTATGTTCTACAACATCAGATAAAGATATAACATGTGACTCATATACATCACTTTTAAATGGCAAAAGTTATAGCAACTCACATTTGTGCAAAAGCTATAAAAGTAACTAAGTAACGTGCTGGATCCTCCAAAGCTCCCCAAAAACTTTTCTCATAGGGAATGTCTTCGTTTGAAAAGCCTCCGGGAAGTAAAGCAGCCGAACTTTTCATTGCATAGGTATGAAACCTCCTCAAAACCTTAGGCAACACTACCCAAGCAAACAAAGTACCTGTCATAGTAAGACTGACAGGAACTATCACTTCTTTAAGATATGGATTTGAGTCTAACAACTGTTGCACATGAGAGCTCAACTGATCAGAGGTGTCTTTAGCTTTCCTTGCAGTCTCAGTAACAGCATCTACACTAGTCTGCAGCACATCTTTGGCCTTCTCAACCCAGTCAATGTCATTCCCATCACCACCAGTGCCAGTAGCACCAGGGGCTACAATACTACCGGGACTATCAGATTTCGAGCTGAAAGCCCGAGCATAAGATGGATGACCTGATAATGGGATCGAGTAAATGAATGGCTTGGCATTATGCAGACGCAAATTGGATGAAAAAGAGCTAATCAAAGGGGAAACTTTTTCTTCGCAAGACGCTCCATCAAGAGGATATCTGCAACCAATGGCCCTGGCATGAGATTTTAGGAGATTGAAAGAAGCGTAAGAAGGCCCATTCCTGTGAAAACCAGAAAGCACGAAAGACGATTTTGCTGGTCGAAGATCAGCATATTCAGCAAGTCTCGACAAAGGTCTGCAAAACTGAGCGGAATGTGGTTTAGTAGACAAGTTGATTGATCTGTAAAGCAACTTGAGAACTCCAGCCATTGAACACTAACGGCAGGAGTCTTAATCTGCAGAATACCAAACACATTTACCATCAGAGAGAGAATGGAGACAGAGTAAATCAAAATCTAAAGTCCTCCAAAATGACGAATTTATCTTCATTGAGTGGATTAGAACAAACGAAAAGGAAAACCCAATTCACCAATTAAGAGCTTCTTAGGGTACATAGTGTTCGGAGAAGAGATCAAATTGAAGTCAATGATGGGTTTACTGGAAAGAAGACAAGACGGAGTTATCTACTATTACCTTGATAGACTTGATGATGGCTAGATTCTTAGGATTCTGAATGACTCCAAAATTCTAGCTGCAAATATGGATTTCCATATAAATTTTGCTTGGCAAAGAGGGTAAAGGTCAAGGAAGAAGAAGAAGAAGAAGAAGAAGAAGAACGGTGGAGAAAAACGATTTCTTGGATCAACTTATGGGCCTTTGGGCCTTAACTCTTCTACTTAGTTCATATTTATTTCTCTTAACCGTTTCAATTGGGCTAATATTATTTTATTGGGTTTAACAAATTGCATATGAGTCTTTAGGGCGGATTAAACGGATCATGGAGATTCTCAACATTCATACACCTGTAAAATAATTTGTTGGATGAAATCTCATGTTTTATTCGAACTCTTTGTTTTATGTGAAACATGTGCCAATCATATTTTATGTAACAGGAGTGTCTCACTAATTCACATGAAGATCAAACTTCTATCTTATGATTTGATAGTTCTGCTACATTATTGAGGAAATCATCTACGTTCTGGTCATTAGATTTTGTTTTCTGCATTTTAAAACTATATACTTCGAGTTGTGAGTGAGTTTTGTGAGGAAGCATTCTAGGCATTGTACCTGGTTGCTATGATGCCAATTTGTTTGATCTAAAACGCATAAGTGAAGACTCCTCCGATTTGATTGTAGAACTAAAGAAAGTAAAGAACACAAGATTTAACGAGTGCGATAAGAATCTACATCTCGCCAGAGCAAAACTCGGCTCCGGATTCCACTAACACCTTCAACTCATAAACTATTAGTGCATCCAAGTTCAATACAATCAAATCTCTCTTCTCTCTGCTAAAAGAATCTTAGATAAAAACTATTGGAAAGAGCCTTAAAAACTCTAACCAACCCATAAATTGAAGCTTATAGAGAATACTTTAGTTATAACAACTTGAAACAAACTCACACCCTTAGCCTCTCATATCTGAGAACAATCTTTTCAATAAGATCATAAAAGATACAATTCCTCTTCTTGTCTTTCTTAGAGACTAAACCATTTTAATGTCTGCAAATGGTATTAAGCATTAACCACCTTTTAATTCTTATGACTGAAACTCTCTTTGTGGTTAAGAGTCTACGCCTTAAGCAAGGTAAATTTGAGACATTCTGTCTCCTTTAGAGTCTTCCAAGCTGCTTTGAGATGATGATCATATACTTCATCTCTGTTTCAACTCTGTTTTTCTTTGGTTACCAAATTGGTTTTCATCGACGAGTAGTTTATCAAAAGCAAACTCAAAAGTTAGATTGTTAGTTTTTGGATCAACATTTTCTTTATAAAACAAAACATGTTTTAAGTCAAAGTTTGATCGATAAACTACTTAAAAATGTTAGAAGTTGAGCACTACAATTCAAACCGTCTAGATCATACGATTTCTAAGCGGTTTTCAGTTTAGTACCACTGAAGTAGAGTTCACTTGTGCAAAGCTGGATTATCCGAATGATTTTCCTTTGCTCTAAACCAATATTTTAGTCTGCAAGATGATTTAAGTGATAGAAGAGTGGTTAGTTTTTATGAACAACCACATAAATATACAGTATTAGTTGCTATATTAAACAATAGTAAACAATAAAATTGATTTATGCAGGATTGAGACAACTATGTAATCTTGGAGAAGACTTCGCTATTCTGTGGCATAATTTGGCTCACAAAAGCGAAAATCTATAGGCCATGGAGCATTAATTTGAGTTAAGCATTGAGATAAGCATTGATCATTGTTTTGTAAATGGTATCGTCAAGGAAGTCGAAACCAAAACCATCCAAATCAGCAAAGAAAGACTCTGCTTCCGACAACATCCCGTTTTGGCAACAACTTGTGATAATGTATGTGCCACTTAATGTGTTGTCCTTGGCTATGGCCTTGTTGTAGGTCTCGATTGCCTCGCTACGAAATAGTCGTAGAGATCGTAAGCGTCCTTGTGCCTTTTATGCTTTAGTATACCTCCCATGAGGTATTCACATGTAAGCGCTTGTCCTCCATATTCATGCTGCTGAAGACAAAATATTCGGCTTAACAAATTGCATATTCCCAACAGTGTGCATGTCATTATATAGATCTTAACATGTTAAGATCGTGTTATACATAACTTAAACTAAGTTGATGAATAATGAAGGCAAGTTATATATACATAGCCCTTGTTCGTTTGCTAGTTGTTGGCGACCGCGATCAAAACATGTTTATTTTGTAGTAGTTGGTTCAGCAATCGGTCGCAACGACCAGTCGCCGGCGATAAGCAATTACAATTTCGATTGCTGTTTTATTTAACGATATGTGGCAACTAAAATTTAAAATTACTAATTTATCCTCGGCGATTAATCGTATCAATTGTCAAACAAACATAAATTTTCTTTTTTGTAATTTATTTTTTTGGTCGCGGTGGCCGACTAGCAACCTCGAAATGTTACCATAAAGGCAAGCAACTCAAAGGCTAATCATCAGCCACGTTCGGCCGACAATTTATTCATTTCCCAATCATAAATTAAAGTTAATCATTTACTAAAATAATCCAACAATTCCTAGTCGTGTCTCACTTTAAACCGTCCGATTTGGCTTTCTAATTTTCCATTTAATCTCACTAATAAAATATGTTGTGGTTAGCTTCTAAACGAAGTAAAGGTCAACCAGTTTACTTACTACACCATTATCAATTCCACAAATTACAAACAATTTGACTTTACTTGTCATATAATCGCAGTTTTCGTATATTTTTGGAAACTTATTTGATCTAATAATTAATATCTCACTGAAAAAATGTATTCAATTATCATGAATAAATTGCACTATACATAGCTCCAAACAATGATAGATTGTAACAACGTTGTTTCCACTTAGTAATTACATAAATCATGTTGACATGTATGTACCACCATCTGTATGATTCATCATTCTTCATTAAGCGATTTTCCAAAAATGACGATTTCGAGTATTATTATAATAATGGAAATCATTCAAAACTTTAAATCACTACTATATTATAATCAAAAATTAATTCATCAAATGAACATTAATCATCATGTAAGTTAGCACGTATACAAGGAAATCAGTTTTTATTATTTTTTGATCATTTAAGTTTTCTTTTTAAACTTTTTTTTTGTCAATATTAGGTCATACCTGCCTGGGCTAATAGCCAAATTCCTACATAATGTAGGCATTGGGACTCGATCCCGGATTATACAAATGTGCTGCCTTAAGTGGATCTACCACATACCATTAAACCATGTTCAATGCTAATATCTTAAGTGGGTATCTTAACAATAAAAAAATCAAATTTAATAAAACAAGAAGTGAGAGAATGATTTGAGTATCTTAAATAAGATACTTAAGATACTCTAACAAGAGTATTTTATCCACTTGTGAATTTAATATTGGTTTATTTTTATATTATAATAAAATAATAATATTTTATTGTTAAGATATATCTAACATTGTACATGCTCTTAGCTTCAGATGTATATACAATTAAAAACGAATTATATAAAGAAAATAAAAATTGGTTTCATTGCTCCATTTAGCCTTTAGATCTCATCAACACTTTAGAGCAATACAAGACCACTGTGATCTTCTTCTTCTCCTTCTGATCGAAAACCCTAATTTGTTATCCAACAATGGGAGAAAAGAATCACAGAGAACAAAAACCACTTTCATTTGATAAATCAAATAAACCATTTCATTTCTATTCTTCATCTTCTTCACCATGTTCTTTTACAGCGATCATCATTATCTTAATCTTCCTCTCATATCTCTTATACTCCTTCAGTTACATCTCCTTATTAAACCCATATTCTCCTTCTCAGATCACAAACTCTCTCATTTTACCCGTTATCCGTCTCGGGTCGGGTCATATATCCGATGACCAAACAGAGATTAAACACATTGTTTTCGGAGTCGCGGCTTCAGCAGATCTATGGAAACATCGAAGAGAATACGTCAAAACATGGTGGGAACCTAATGGAGAAATGAAAGGCGCCGTTTGGTTGGATGATCCAGTTAATGATTCCGTAAGCTCAGGCTTGCCTGAGATCAAGATATCGTCAGATACATCGATCTTTAAGTACCGTTACCGTAACGGACACAGATCAGCGATCAGGATCACAAGAATCGTATCGGAGACAGTGAGGATGTTAAACGGAACAGAAGCTGAGAAAAACGTGAGATGGCTTGTAATGGGAGACGATGATACAGTGTTCTTTACAAAGAATCTGATTAGGGTTTTGAGAAAATATGATCATAAACAGTTTTATTACATTGGAGCTCCATCGGAGAGTCATTTGCAGAATCTACATCAGTTTTCTTATGGAATGGCTTATGGAGGAGGAGGATTTGCGATAAGTTATCCATTAGCAAAAGTGTTAGAGAAGATGCAAGATCGTTGTATTGAGAGATATTCAGATCTTTATGGTTCTGATGATCGGATTCATGCTTGCATGGCTGAGCTTGGTGTTCCTCTTTCCAAAGAAGTTGGATTTCATCAGGTTTGATTTTTTTAAAAATTTATTAATTATTTAATTTTTGAGGTTTTACCGAGAAAAATTAGCCGTAAATTAAATCTGAATAAGTAAACAAAAAATTCCGTGATTTTGTTTATTTTCATATTCACTTTCTCATTTCAGATTCATGGTTTTAGTTTTTTTTTAATGCATGTTTTTAGACTTCACTCATTCATGCATTATAAAAAGAAGAAAATCGGTTTGTGGGTACAACATTTATTGTAAACAAAATTTCTAATATTATGGACTATAAAATCAGTTTTATAGTTCAGTTATTTAAATCTCGATTTTTTTATATCTGCATGTATTTTTTGGTTAACATTTGAATCGATAAAATCTATTTTACTCATCCTTTAAAGTTACAAATTAAATATCACCATGTTTTGACATGAAATTATTTTAACAAAAGTAATTTGTTTTCTACTGAAAAAGTTGAAGTTAAATATTCAACAAATGAAAATTTTTCTTATTTGTAATTAAGCATGCGCGTTCGGGTTCGGTTACGGTCTTTTCGAGTTTCGGGTTTTCGGTTCCATTGATTTAGGACCCATTTGGATATTTCTATTTTTTAGTTCGGGTTCGGTTCGGGTATAGATCGTGTTCGGGTTCTGGGTATTTATATATAAATCTATATAAAAACTTAAAATAAGTAAATATTTAATAGAAATAAGTGTATAAAATTTTTAATTTAACTAAAATATATCGGGTACCCATTCGGTTCTTAATTCGGTTCCGGTTCGGGTTTGGGTTTGGTTTTTCGGGTATATAAATATATGATTTATTTAGGTATTTTTTTGGGTTCGGTTCGGGTTTCGGTTCCTCTTTTTCGGGTCGGTTTTGGTTCAGATTTTGGATTTCGGTTTTTATGCCCAGGCCTATTTGTAATGTTAATTTGTAAATATTATTTTGATCATATATATATATATATATTAGTCTGATTTATTATACGGTTATGTTTATATATATAATAAAATTATGTTTTGGGGTTTATGGTTAAAGTAAAATAATTTAAATTTGGTAAATGAATTTGTACAGTTCGATATATATGGGAATGCTTTGGGACTATTATCAGTACATCCACAAGCACCAATAGTATCAATCCATCACTTAGACGTATTGGATCCAATCTTCCCAAAAACAGACAGAGTGAATGCTATAAAGAGACTTATGATTCCAGCAAAACTTGATTCAGCAAGTCTTGTCCAACAATCCATATGTTATGACACAACTCGTCAATGGACAATGTCTGTATCTTGGGGATACACTGTCCAAATCACACGTACTTACATGCCAGCAAGAATGATGGTCATGCCTACTCGAACCTTCAATGATTGGCACAAACGACAAGACTTCACTAATGTTGCTTTCAACACACGTCCTATTTCTTACACTGATTGTCAACGTCCACGAGTCTTTTATCTGTCTCGTGCTTTTAACCATACTTCTCGTCCGGATACAACCATTACTGTGTATTCTAGACATGAGGAATGGTTTCCTAAATGTGATTGGGGAATCGCTGATCCTTCTGATATTGATCGTATCTTCGTTTACAAAAACCCTACTCCTAATAGATGGAATCAGGTAATTTACATCTTTCTCTAGTTTTTGTTTTGTTTTGTCTAGGCAAATTTTCTTTTATTGATCACGATTTATGTGAATGGATGTTTGTAGGCTCCTCGAAGAGATTGTTGTAGATTATTGCCTACGACTATGAAGGGAACTATGGTGATCAATGTCACAACTTGTGAAAATGACGAAATTATTGCTTATTCTGATAAATAGTTTCCTCTTTACTTTTTTAGGAGGTTTGTCTTTTGCAAAGAAAACCTGAACAATGATAAATCATTTTTTACTGTAATAAGAACTCTTATTATATAAAACTGTATCTCAAATTCTAAACCTTTATCATACCAATAACCATTTTACCAAAAATATTTTCAAGTATCTTATCTAGCTAATGTATTCACATGTTTATCTAAGAAAATGTATGGATTAACCTATTCATAAGAAAATAGGTCAAGGGTGTAAAACATACACATAATAATAAATCTAAATAAATTAAGTGGGCAAGTGACATTTAGCCTAGTGGCAGGTGGTAAGTCCACAAGAAACATGCGCACTTGCACATTTTAGGATCGAGTACCTCACTTGCATTTGCAAGAACTTGGCTAATGGGCCGGCTATTTGTGGTCCAATGTTGACAAAAAAAAAAATTAAGTGGTGGTGGTATAGTGGTTTCCACTTAGGAAAAAGTTATTTTGTTGATGTAAACTCGATCATCAATTTTCTCCGAATGTAAAATTACTAATCATTTTATTTTGGCTTCCAATGTCTAAATTCGGACAACATCCAATTGATAATAAACATTAGTAGTAAATTAACTGTAATGTCCAAACTATATAAACTCTAATGATATTTGGGAATATATTAGCTAGGCTTGGGGCTTGAGACAAGTTTGGATTATCCGGCCCATTAAATTTTAGATATTTTTACGAAAAAAATATAATTCAAAACAAAAAAAGACAGATTTCTCTTATGCAAGTAACATTTAGTCTAGTGGCAGGTGGTAAGCCCACAAGAGCCATGCGCATTTGCACATCCTGGGATCGAGTCCCTCCGCTTGCATTTGCAAGAACTTGACTAATGGACCGGCCATTTGTGGCCCATGTTGAAAAAAAAAAAAAAAGACGGAACAGCTGGAATGACGCGTTGACTTTGGTCTGAACTCTCATCAATACATTTTCTTGTCTGATCGAAAACATTTGATGCTTTGATGATATGCAAGCTTGATCCTATTCATGTTCATGTTCCCTATTGTCCTCATGGCTTGTTTGGGATGTCTCTACCTTCATTTGAAGAAGCAAAAGACTAGCTACTATTCACCTCTTTCGGTAATACATACTCACTGATTAACCACTCGTTAATTTAAAACGTAGATATTTGGTGATAACAAAAAGATGTAACAGGGAAAATACAAGTGGAGGAGGCATGTTTGCAGCTATGAGAAGGCCAATGCTAGTCAAAGGACCATTGGGAATAGTCTCTGCGACTGAGTTAATCTTCTTGGCAATGTTTTTGGCTCTTCTACTTTGGAGCTTCTTCATGTACTTGCGCAATGCTTTCCTTACCATTACTCCTGAATCAGCCGCTAAACATCACCAAACACTGTAACCACTCTCTCACAAATACAACATAATTAGTTTCCATTACTACATCATGTATGTTTTAACAATTTCAATTCACTATAGATGGCAAGCGAGGTTAGAGGCAATGGCGCTAAGGTTCGGGCTAGTCGGTAACTGTTGTCTAGCTTTCTTGTTTATACCAGCGGTGCGTGGTTCATCACTGCTTCCGGTTTTAGAGCTAACGTCAGAGTCAAGCATCAAGTACCATATTTAGCTTGGCCACATGCTCATGCCCATATTCACTGCTCATGGTCTTTGTTTCATTATCTATTGGGCCTCAATGAACGATATCTCACAGATGGTGTCATGGTCTAAGACCGAAATGTCTAATGTTTCCGGAGAAATAGCTTTGCTGTCTGGACTTGTGATGTGAGCCACTACATATCCGTCTATTAGGAGGAAATTCTTTGAGGTCTTCTTTTATACTTACAACCTTTACACTGCCTTTCATGCTATTCTATGTCCTTCACGTTGGCGTCGCCTTCTCCTTTATCTCCTTTCCCAGTTTCTATATGTTCATGGTCGATCGTTTCTTGAGGTTCTTACAATCACGTGACAATGTTCGATTGAGCTCTGCACGTGTTCTTCCTTCTAACACTGTTGAGCTCACTTTCTTCAAAAACAAAGGCGAGTCTTATTAATGGCTCAGGAACATAGTGTATGTTTTGTCTGGCTTAACTCAAAAGGTTTTGTCATATTACAGAATTGGTGAAGAACCCAACAAGCATCTTGTTTGTAAACATACCAAGCATTTCAAAGCTGCAGTGGCATCCATTTACGATTACCTCGAATCTGACAAGCTAAATATTGTGATCAAAAGCGAAGGGAAAGGGTCTACAAAGCTTCACCAGATGCTTTCTTCTTCTGATCATACTGACCTTTCTCTCTTTGTTTCTGTCGAAGGACCCTATGTTCCTGCTTCAACAGACTTCTTAAGGTAATAATCACTGCTTCATATCCGATCGATCAAAACAAGAACAAGTTCAATGCTGCTTCTAAATCCATCCTTTATCTTCTTGTTCTCTGTGTTAGCATCATGATGACTTCAAGTGCAGCTGTACTATGGAATAAAAAGAAGTATAACGTTGAAAGCGGTAAAAATGTCCAAATTGTCGACGTACCAAGCCCAACATCTTCTCCATGCTCATGGACTTGCAGAGAAATTGAGAGTACTCCTCAAGAGTCACTTGTTCAATATCTGATTGGCTCCGTATTTTAACTCCTAAAGGGTTTTTTGATGTGGATGCTCTAACATCCATTACGGTGAAAGAGTAAAGGTATGATACATCATCATTATACTCAAACTTTGCGTACATGTAATATACATAAGTCATAACAACATTTGTTCCTCATGCACAAATACTAATTTCTTAAAAGTATATGATATTTATATACTGCTAAAATTCTCCCAAAATAATTTGTTTTTCATCTCCATTATGTTCTTAATACATAGGACAATTTTGTCTGATATTTTTGTGCCACTTATAATTAGTCTATACAATAGACCAAACTTTCTAATAATCAACGATGAATAGAATAAAGCAATGATCTAAAATGTGATTTAGCTTAACTATATTTTAGTGAGAATACCTATCTCGATTCTAATTGAATATTAAAGAAAAATAAATGTGAATAGCCATCTACAATTTAATAATTAAATATAGATAACTTTGGCATGTTTATTCAACTATATGAAACATCTCTTTATTGCTTTATCTTTAACTTTGGTCATTCTTGTCCATCACCAACCAATCATACGCACTTTTAATCCATTGACTTCGTTTATAATTGGTTGTTTCATATCACAGTCCGTAGCTTTATCTCCTTGACGTATAATTCAATCCACTTCTCTAAATCCCGCCATTTTAATATACAGATTACGTATATAGTAATTTTATATATATCCTTTCTTTATCTCTTCCTCCAAATCCATCGCAATGGGGTTTTCTTACGGCGGAGCCGGAGTTTTCATCGTCGGAGTTGTTATAAATGATTTTGTCATCAAAGTGGTACGTTCTTTGATTGATCTTCCTCGATTATTTGGTGTTTATTCATCGATGACTATAAACAAGATTTCGATGGATGATATGCTTCCGGCGACAATATTCGAGGAGATAGACCGACTTAATCCGCCGGAAAGCTGCCGGATATGTCAAGATGAATTCGACGACGGTGAGGAAGTCCGGTGTTTAAGGAATTGTATACATATATTTCACAAGACTTGTATTGACCGTTGGATCCATGATGTTAAGATGACGTGTCCTTTGTGTAGGACACCGATCGTCCCTGATTTCTATTTTTTTCGTTTGTAAATTAGAAAAGTTATTTATCAAATATCTTTCTCTTTTCTTTTTTATGACAAACGTTAAAAAAAAAAACTATTTTTTTGGCCCTTTTTGTCTATTTGTATTTGATTTTTCATTATAAAAAAAATTTGTAGCTTCTTTTGAATGCTTAAAGTTAATTATTTCCTCCAGCATCCGGAAGAGTGGCCGGCGTTTTTACCGTACCACAAAGATTATTGGAGGTTTGTGACTAGGTTTTCCTTTTGCTCCCTGTCAGTTATTCCCAAAACACTAAATTATAGAGCAAACGATTTGGCTAAGGAAGGACGTGTGTCTGGTTTCTGAGTAGGGTAAACCCTCCGTTTTAGTTATGATGTTTGTCGTTGTCAAAGAAAAAATTAGTTAAACAATTGCAGATGGTTCTTAGCCTAGTGTCTGGCGGTAAGTCCATTTAAGGCAGTTCATTTGTATAACCAAGAATCGAGTTTTCCCGCCTACATTAAGTAGGAATTTAGTTATTGGACCGGGCCAGTGTACTTTAATTAATATAATTAATATGCTGTTAGACAAAAAAAATAAAAATTTAAATAAAAATTTAGTTAGACAATGGGCTGTGTCATCTAAAATTGGGCCTATCTAAAAGCCCATATGTAGTTACCAAGAGCAGGAGGTCAAAAGCGCAATAGAATCCATGAAATACACGTGTCAATTTCCACATAAGGTGCCACGTAAGCGTAAGCGATACATCTCCGTGCGTTTATCCTAAATAGTCAAAACAAAGAGCGACCGTCAGATTCCTTTGTCTCGCTAATTTCCTCCGCTCACAAACGAATCGTGGCCGTTGATTCTCTTTTCGACGACCGACGAATAAACGGCGGCCTTTTTTCCGACCACTGGCCCATACAGCTCAACTAGTGGGCCACACATGTTCGCCACTCTCTCTCTGTCGCGCGTGTCACTCACTCTCCATATTTTTGTTGTTGTTTTAAATCACGATCTTAACCTGCATGCTCAGTCAAACACACTCTCACGTGACTCATTGCCTCTACCACGTGATTATAACTACATTTTGTTAGATTTTACATATATGTGAGATGACTTATAGATCATTTTGCACTTTTTACAGTGTTTTATTTATAAATATTTCAATACATTTTGATGTAATTGTTTGTTTCTTTACACTTTTCATGTATTATTCAAAGTATTAATAATAATAAAAAAAGGAGTTAAATGTTACCACGTTAGAAAATTATCTCGTAATTATTTTTCAAAAATAATATGTCTTTCCGAATTATTTTTAATAAAATACTTAGGATGATTGACTAAAAATTTAAGTATTAGAGTTTTATTTTTCTTCACTATTCTAATAAATTAAAAATAAATATTAGAATATACATTTTAGGTATTGTTACTTTTGATTTAGTTAATAATATATATCTAGAACATAATTTGAGAGGTTAATATAATTTATTTGTTGGAAAAAGATATTACTGTTGCAGATTATTTTTTTGTCAACGGTAGATTATATTGGATTACAACTAGCCAGCTCAATAGTCAAATTCCTATATAATGTAGCCATAGGAATTCAATCCCAAATTATGTAAATGCGCTGCTTTAATTGGACTTACCGTCTGCCATTAGGGTATTACAACAGCGGAATTTAAATCTGTAAAAAAAGTATAAGAAAAAAAAATTAATTGGTAAAATGTTGCTACTATATCAGAAGGGTGTAATAGGGAATTAATGTAAAACCTAAGGACATTTCTGTCTAATGAGAAAACATATATGAAGGGCCGAGAAAAGCAAACAAAAGTTCAATAAACCAGAGAAAAAAAAAAAAAAAAATTAAACTCCTTTCGAGTTCTGTGAGATCTGCTAAAAAAAAAAGACAATGAAGACGAAGATGTGAATCGAGTGATATACTTACGTGGTTATATATAATATATTAAGTGTGTATACATATATATCTTCTGAGTTATTGGTTTGTGTCTGCGTTTGGACCAAAGTTTGTGTTTTTTTTTTGGGGGTAAGAAATGAGGATTCGGAAGAACACGAAGCTATCATCTTTGCTTTTAGCAACAGCAGGTTATAGCGGAGAGAGACCAGAGACTTATGTTTGTCTCTTAAACCAATCTCCTTGGGATGTGATTCCTGTTTCTTCTTCTTCTTCCGATGACGCCGAGTTAACTAACTTACTTGACTCGTCATGGTTTCTTCCTCCTTCATCGTCTTCTTCTTCTCCTCAGGTAATTCAATTCATTCCATTATCGAAATGCAATTCCTTTTCGATTTCGTTTCCATGAATGCCCATCATTCCAATATTAGGGTTTTTCTTATTTTTTTCTTGTTTCGTTTTTGCTCTTCCGGAGACTTCAAAGAACCCTAAAATTATGGATTTTGAGATCCTGGGTCGTTTGTTTGATCGATTAGGGTTTATGGGTCGTTATTATTTTGCTTCTTTGATTCCCATTTCGTTCTCTAGCTCCGATTATTCTTTTTTATTCTTACTATCACAAAGTGTCTTCATTTCTTCGTTATCTCAGTTCAACGGAGAAGATAGATTCGATGGCAATGTGAGTTTGGGAGATTGTAATGTCACTGCTCAAAGGTAATAATCCATTTCCTTCTCAATCCAATCTATCTCCCAAATTATCGTCTTCCTTCGTTGGTTTTTAGGGTTTTACTCGTACTTTCGATAATCGGGTAACTTAATTTGGCCCGAATTAGCATCGGATCCATAAAACCGGGCGACCCGGTTCATAACTTTTCATATTTATTATATAATTATCTTCTTTCTATCGTTCAGATTCAATGCAAACTCAAACAATCTTAGCTTTAATCTCATTACCTCACCGGATAATTACGAGACATCGCCAGAACCAATGGATCAGAGTGATCACAGTGATAAGAAATCTAAATCCGTCGAGCCAAATTCGCCGCTTAAAACCTCCGGAGACGACGACCAAGTGGCAATCACAATGCCGGCGCCGCCAAAACGTGGAAGGCCACGTGGTACAGGCAAGAAAATCTCAGGACCAAACGCGACATCAACGAATCCATACGAGTTTTACTATTACTCTGGATTCGGACCACGGTGGGGGAGAAAAAGAAACGGTTCCGGAGACGAGAAGATAGTTGTGAAGAGTTTGGAGAATAATAGTAGTAGCAGTGATGATGATGAAGAAGAAGAAGAGGAAGAAGAAGAAGAAGGTGATAAAACGACAGTGTTTGGAGATGAAAGTAGTAGCTTAGATGGGTTTGGTTACATGGAAGAAGATAATGGAGTAGAGAGTGATGATCATGAGATGATTAAGAAGAAGATGAAGAAGAAGAAAGATAAGTTGATGCTGTTGAAGAAGAGAGGTCGAAAGCCCGTCAAGGAAAGATCTTTGAAATCTCTAATGTGAGGACTTTTTTGTCTTTTCAACTTATTTAATCTCTGTTTTTTGATTATGTATTCGGATGCTTCTTTACTTCATCAACATTTTATTTATTTGTATTTTGTAGAAAATTTCCAATCTCTTTTTTTTTTTTTGTATTACGTTATTACAATTTCAATTCTTAATTATTTTGTGAGAAAGAAAAATATAAAGAATCTTTTAAACATGCATGTCTAGATAGTAAATACATAGATAACGTATAATCTGTTTATTACTTTATCTTTTTCCTTAAAATTTGTATAATAAATTTTGACATGTAGAGTTTAATTCAAATATAGATTTATCAATTAATTTAGATTTGATTTAAAGTTTGGTTTGTATTTTAATATATAAGGTTTAAGAAATAATTATGTATTTATCTGTTTTTTACTATTTACGTTGAATTTATTAAGTATTAAATTTATATAAATGACGGCAAGTGGCATTTAGTCTAGTGGCAGGTGGTAAGTCCACAAGAGACATGCGTATTTGCATATTCTGATATCGAGTCCTTCGTTTGCATTTGTAAGAACTTGATTAATGGGCAGCTATTTGTGGTCCAATAACAAAAGAAAATTTATATAAACGAGGTATTAGTTTAAAATTGTTTTTATGGCTAAATTTAGAGAGTAATCGTCCGAATTAAAATACTGTTATCCTTAATTTTTATTCTCATCTTTTCTTTAAGCTTTTAATGTAAATGATGATGACGTGGAAGTTTAAGTATCAAGAGATAATAATAGTAAAATAGTAATAATTATAGATTTTTGACTGACAAGAGATACTTCATAATAAAAGCTTGTGTTAAGACAATGATAGATTTTATAATTATGACCTATTTTAGATGCTTATTAATTATGACCTATTTATTTTTATTTTTGGGTCATCAATTGAACCAATTATAATTCAATGTTATTCAATATAGTCTATACTATTAAAATAAAACTCTCTATATAAAATAAAAATTTTATCTTCCAAGGATATTTTTCCTTTTGCCTTTTCTGTATTGTGTCAACGGTTGTAGTAGTTTTTTTTTTAAAAAAATATTGGGTTACAAATGCCCGATCTATTAGCCAAATTCTTGCAAATGTAAGCGGGGGGATTCGATCCAAGAATGTACAAATGCGCATGCCTTTTGTGGACTTACCACCTGTCACTAGGGTAAATGCCACTTGCGGGCTGTAGCTTAGGTTGACCCGAATTTTTTCTAACTTTTTTTAAGAAAATTATTTATAATCTCTTTTTTTTTGTTTGATGCGAATCATGTATGTATGGTAGCAATATTGGCAATAACTTATATTATTAATACACATTTAATTATATATATTTTTAAAAAATTTTTAAGCGAAATAACAATTAACATTCTTCACACAAGAATTAATTTGTTTTTAATATTAATCTCGACAAAAAGAAAAAAAAAAACAAATAATAATACCTTCTTTTCTGTAATCATATTATTTAAAAAGCTTGTAGAGAATGTCAAAGACTTGTATTGAGTAGCTCTCTGTAATCTTTACGAATCCCCCACAAAATTTCACTGCATTTTTTCATGGTTGGTCTCGATTGTCTATGAGGAGCTAAACACTGAAACGCCATCTCCAATACCTTCTCTAACGCTAAGTTATTCGCTGGAGTCTGTTCTAGCTTCGGGTCCAATACCGATAATGCATCTCCACTGCTAAACTTTTTGATCGCCTGATCAAAACAAACCCACCATTTAAAGAATCAAACACAACTCAAACTTGGCTACAATATGAGCTGAGATTATAATACTGAAGCTTACCCATCTTATGGTGATTCGTTCTTTTTGTCCTCTGCTAAGCTCAATGGGACGACGACCAGTGAGAAGCTCGACTAGTAATACACCAAAGGAATAGACATCACTTTTATCAGTGAGTTGGTACGTCGTTAAGTACTCTGGATCTAAGTAACCTGCAGTTCCTTTGACTTGTGTTGAGATATGTGTAGCTCCTGATTCTGTATCTGGTGCTAATCTTGCAAACCCAAAATCTGCAACCTTGGCTCTGAAATTCTCAGTGAGGAGAATGTTTGAAGATTTTATGTCTCTGTGGATGATAGGTGGGCTCTACAAACACATCACAATATATTGATTGCTATGGAGGAAACTATAAAACAATAAGCGAATCTAGCTAGGTTTAGAGTTGACTTACGTGTATACATATGAAGATAAGTTATAGCATGAGCTACATCGGTTGCGATATCTATTCTAGTTGCCATGTCCAAAACCTTTCCTTCATTACCTACAAACACAATTACAAGAACACTTTGATTGATTTGCTTGAAATTCTATACATATACACTCAAAAAATAGGAGTTATGCAGAGAATGAACTCACAATCCAAATGATCTCTGAGAGTTCCATTGGGAACATACTCAACAATCAGAATCTTCTCGTCATCATGCACCAAATTAACCATAATATTTAACCAAACTCAAATGTGTAACTTGAGCCAAAGTCTGAATCTCACTCATAAACTCTGCACCTTGACGATCATCGTGCATACTCTGCATATACTCAAACTCATATCAAAACGAGTCTTGTGGATATATTGAGCTAATAAGGACTTAGAACATAGAGGTGAGTGAGGATTCAGACCTTTTTAGCTCGTTTGACAGCAACAGTTGTGCCATCTCTGAGTTTGACCTTATAAACAGTTCCAAAGCCTCCTTGACCGATCCTAAATGATGGAGAGAAGTTCTTAGTGGGCTTCATAGATCTCAGCAAAAGTAAATCTTTGATTCTCTGTGTCGTTTGACTTCCTGTAATGCCTCTGTACACTTCCCGTTGAGCTCCTTCTACTACGGATATTATGTTCTGTATTTATAAAATTCACAATTCGGAATTTGAGTTCTCAGAGTAGAAATTTCAAAACTTTGCAAAATTGGAGAAGGGGACAATACCGGAATCGTCGAAATCCTTAGAGGTAACAGAATCAGGAGGAGTGAAACAGTTAATGAAGATCCCGGAGATCCAGCTAGCGACGGAGGAGCTCTGTTTGTCGGTGGCGGCGGATGCGGCGGGAGTAGGAAAGGAACGATCGGTGATACTACTTGTACTGTAAGGAGAAGCTGTTTGCAGAAGAATATCCGCCGCTATAGCTATGTTTCCGGCGTCTGGACATCGGAATATTTGAGAGATCAAACAAGAGAGGAAGCAAACAACAATGGCGGGCGAAGAAGAAGAGTCAAAATGACTTGCTTTAGAAATTTCTAACTCTTTTTGTTGTCTGAAAATCCTCTTTCAGTTGCCAGCTGGACTTTAATTTGTCTAATTTAACTAATTTAATCCCGACAAGCTACCATAATTATTAATTTTATGATTAATTATACCCCTAATGTCGTCTATATTTCTTACATTTAGTCAATTAATCTTATGTTTTGTTGTATTTTTCAAAACCAAAAAATAATAGTTTATAAATTAATTAATATTTGTTAGCGATTTTTCAGCCGCCATCTATCTTAAATACCAGACAGGTCTAAAATCTCTGTAAATGCAATAATGGGAGTTGCATTTAATTTGTAAATTATTTTTTCATTTTTGGTAGGTATATAAATAATTTTAGTCAGATATTTTCCCATTTGATTTAATGAAATGGTCAAATTAATAACTTTGAGTTTAACTGCCGAGGATAGGTGGCTCAGTGGTGTAATCCCTTTATAAATTCTCAAGGCACTAGAGATCGAACCCCTACCTGCAGTACTAGGAGGGGATTTAAAAGCCAGTAAGCTAGTTGACAAAAAAAAAAAAACTTTTAGTTTAAGTCAATCAAATATCGGTTATGGTTAGGATTAGGAATGAAGATTCATTGCAGTTGAATATGATGTTTGACCATACTATGAACACTAGTCTCTGACAACGACTAACGGTTTTCTAATGGGCCGTTTTTTAATGTTTAAAGCCCATATTTCATTACAAAAAGCCCAATGTTTTAACCCACGTCGTACCAAATTGACTAATTAACCATAATTAATGAGGTGAGAGAATAATTAATTAGGGAGAGTAATCAATTTTGGCTTTTACAGTCAAGTGTTTAATTACGATGATGAGGTCGAGAGCGAGCGAAGACTAAAGAGCTCTTTCGAAACCCTCGCCAGAATTTATTCTCCGGAAAAGAAACTCAAAATCTCAGGTTATTTTCGTTTATTGCTTTCTTCGATTTTCAGATTCATCTCGGTTTTGTTCTTTTTTGGTGGAATCCGTTTTTGTTTGTTGTCTTTACGGTTTCTTAAATTTCAGAATTCACTTACTGTTTTGTGTTGTTTAGTTTATGATTTAGGTTTGTTTACTGTAAAAAGTGTTGGGGATTTGATAGAATCTAAGTTCATGTTGTATATATGTTTACTATGCGATCTCATCTTCTCAAAGATATTATATTGAAGATCTTTTATTCTTATGGTAGTGAATTACATAACAATGGTGTTGCCAGTTTTGATTATTATTTGTCTTAAAGTATTGTTTTGTATTTGATTAAAATGAGCCGACATGCGAAAGTTATTACTTGGGTCACTGTTTTCCTTGCAACTTGACTGAGTAAAGTAGATTCAAGAGATCGACTCCTATGTGTAGTTAAAAGAATTAACTCTTCTTTCCCTAAATGCAGGTGCAGCTAAACAAAGGATTCAAGGATTGTTGGCTGCAACTCTAGAATAAATATTGTAGTTGGTGAAAATGGGAGGTTGTTGCTGTTCTTCGAGGAAGTCACATCTTGTTGGAACACCTGTATACTATTATGTTAGTAATCTCTTTATCCACTTTGTATCTTTGTTGCTTTGCACAATTGACTGATGCAAAATTTTGATGTTAGTTCAAATACTTTTTGGGATAAGAGCATCATTTTTCAGAGTAAACAATTTTGTATGCTTGGCAATTGCACTTGAGAGGTCAACACTAGACTAGTAGAGGTTGTGGGTATGATGATGCTGTGGTTGTGAAATATGTCTTCTGAACAAATTGTAGACATCATCTACATTTACTTGATTGTAATACTCGATTTTCTCATGTGATTGGAAGATAAAGTTTTCATTTCCCAAAGTTTGTTACACAGTGTCCAGAATCTTTTCAAGAGCTTGGGCCTTCAGGAACCCGGGCTGGTGTGGGATCAGCATTCACTACAGGGCGCTTGGTTGATTTAGGTTTGGAGACATCTATACCAGACACCTTTTGTGCTCCTGCTCCTCTTCCATATGATTTGCTTTTGGGGACACCACAATGCACAGACTCTGAGTCGATTAAAGGAAGGATTAGTGGAAGCAGTTTTGAAACTTTAGCTACATGTGAAGATCTTGGGGGATCAGACTGTAAACCTCAAGCCAGCTCAGTAATACTTTCTCCAAGGGAATCAGATTTCTCTAAAGAAAACGGAATGAAGAAAGTGGTAGATGAAGAGGATGATTGTTGTCCTATCTGCTTTGAAGGTAAGTAATCAATATCCTTAAATGAAAATTCACCTAACACTTGCTTTTATTAGAACAAAAGAAAGTCATGATATCATGCTCTTCATTATGCAGATTATGATGTTGAGAATCCAAGACTAACAACAAAGTGTGAGCACGATTTTCACCTCTCTTGTCTTCTGGAGTGGATTGAAAGAAGCGATAAGTGCCCTATATGTGATAAGGTGTGTTTTCCCTCTTGAACTTTCTTTAGCAATTTCTTTTGATTCCAAAACAGCTGTTATAAGTCATGGTGTGATGATCAAATAAGCATTTTGTTGCTGTTACTTGGCAATTCATTTCCTTAGTGTAATCAAAAGCAAATAGATTAGGGAATTCATAGTTAGACATTTCGTTGATGGTTATTGAAAGCTTTGGGCTAGAGAAGTGGTGATAAATGCACAATATGGCGACATACTAACGTTTGTTTTGTTTGTCCAATATCACAACACAGGAAGTTATGTTTGATGATTGCTTAAAGTAGCAGCATCACGATCCTCTAGTTTGGACGTTTGAAGGTGCTCGTTATTCGGTTAGTCTGTTACATAAGTAGAATACATCTCTTTTGGTCTTCCTCACACAAAAGTGTTGGGTCTCCATGTTTCCACTTTGGTTTGTCAAGTTGACCATGGTCGTGGCTTTGTGTAGTCGTATAGATATACATACAATTGTAAATATTGGCAAGCTTCTTGTTAGTGTGTGATCTTGAGGGTGTGATAGAAAAGGAAAGGACCATTTCAGTTTATTTGATTTTGTGCATCTCCACAATCATCAAGTTGACTGTGGGAATCACAAGTCTTTCATGTGTTGCTTTTGATATAATCATCATTAGCATTGATATGAGTAATGAGTAATGAGTAAGCATGATATTGTTTGGTTGGTTGCTAAAAGGCAGTTTTGTGTTGATTGGTATTTGATTATAATAATACATAGGGTTTGATTGAATGGTAAAAGAGATTCTATTGGAAGTGAATAAAAGTAATTCCATGGTCTAAAAAGAAAATGAAAACAGATCCACATATGCTTTTGACTATTGAAGTTGAAGGACAAAAGAAAATGATTGTTTAAAAATTCTGTGTTTGGCTGCTGAATAAAGAAGGAGAAAAGGAAGTAGGAGTCTTAAATTAAGGTCATGGCTTTGACTTTTAAGTCACTTTGTGTCTGCCACCTTCACTCTTATCATATTTCCTTTCTTACCCTCACTTTTTTTTTCTTCAACAATAATACTTATTTTTTACATAAAATAATATCTTAAATTGAACCTACCCAAAATGTGATCTGATTATGCATTGGGTAGGAATTAAGCGACGGTGGGCTCTTTTTTTATAAGTTGACGATAGAGAGATGAGGGTAATATAGTAAATTAAGACAAAAGCACTTTTCTTCCAAAATCTGTTTAAGTAAATTATAACTTTTTGAAGGTGTTTGTGGAGTCTTAGCTTTTATAGATTTATCTTCCACAAATTCTCTCCACGATTCAGACTTATTGGAGGTTTCCGATGGAGAAAATATCAACAAAGCACATCTCTTGAGAAGAAGAAGAACAATACTCAATGCCATTTACATATCTTTATCTTCTTCTTCTTCTCTTCCTTCTTCCATTATCTTCTTCCTCTGAATTTGTTCATAACAGAGTCATCATCAAAGGAAATCAGACGATTCTGAGCTCCAAAGCTATCTTCCGTCTTGGTTTCTTCAACACGAATAGTTCCAATTGGTATTTAGGAATCTGGTATGCTTCCATAGCCAACCCAACTTATGTTTGGGTCGCTAATCGAAACCGACCCGTTTCCGATCTTCACTCCTCCACACTTGAGCTCACATCCACCGGTTTTCTAATCGTCAAAAACTCCCAAGACGGCGTCGTTTGGCAGACGGATAACAATCTCCCGGGAACAGATTTCCGGTTCTGGGAAACCGGGAATTTGATTTTGACTAAAGATGGCGGTTCTCCGGTTTGGCAAAGCTTCGAAAATCCGACTGATACATGGCTTCCGGGGATGAATGTCACCGGTAAAACAGCCATGACTTCGTGGCGGACACTATTTGACCCTTCACCTGGATTATACTCCTTGAAGCTGAGTCCAAGCTTTAACGAGTTTCAGCTTGTTTACCAAGGAACTATACCTTACTGGTCTACCGGAAATTGGACTGGAGATTCCTTCATCGGCGTTCCGGAGATGACTGTTCCTTACATCTACAAGTTCCATTTCGTTAACCCTTACACTCCCGCGGGAGTGTTTTGGTACATTGTTATACCTTTGGACGCTACTTCCGAGCCGCTGCTAACGCGGTTCATGGTCGGTGCTAATGGCCAGCTTAAGCAGTACACGTGGGAGCCGCAGGCGCAGAGCTGGAACATGTTCTGGTTCCAGCCAGAGAATCCGTGCCGCGTTTACAGTCTCTGTGGCCAATTAGGATTTTGCAACACTGAGCTGGTGAAGCCCTGTACCTGTATCCGCGGTTTCCAGCCTAAGAACGCCGACGCGTGGAGATCTGAGGGTTATAGCGACGGATGCCGCCGTGAAAAGGGTGATTCCGGAGAAAAGAGTGATACTTTTGAAGCTGTTGGTGATCTTCGTTACGACGGCCATGTGGAGATGTCGAGTTTGCAGGTAAGTAAGAGCTCTTGCGCCAAAATCTGTTTAGGAAACTCTTCTTGTGTGGGTTTTTATCACAACAAGAAGTCCAATCTCTGCAAAATTTTACTGGAATCGCCGATAAATCTGAAGAATTCGACCGGAATTACTGGTGATATATTGTATATCAGAGATGGAAGAAGAGGAGATTCAAAGGGAAGAATCTCTAACTTCCTTATTATACTGTGCAGCGTGGTTGGGTCAATCTTAGTGCTAGGAGTTATATTAGTGCCATTGATTCTGTGGAAGAGGAGTCAAAAGAAACAGAAGAGGAAAGAAGACGAAGATGGGTTTGCTGTGTTGAATCTAAAGGTCTTCTCTTTCAAGGAGCTTCATACTGCTACCAATGGGTTCTCGGATAAGATTGGACATGGTGGTTTTGGGGCGGTTTTCAAAGGGACGTTACCGGATTCTTCCACCTCAGTGGCTGTGAAACGCTTAGAAAGACCTGGAAGCGGTGAGAGTGAGTTCCGGGCTGAGGTATGCACCATTGGAAACATTCAACACGTCAATCTCGTTAGGCTTCGAGGTTTTTGTTCAGAGAATCTTCACAGACTTCTCGTCTATGATTACATGCCACAAGGATCTTTGAGCACCTACTTGTCCAAGACAAGCCCCAAATTGCTAAGCTGGGAATGTCGTTTCAGGATCGCGCTAGGTACTGCGAAAGGGATCGCATATCTGCACGATGGATGCAGGGACTGTATTATTCACTGTGATATCAAGCCAGAGAACATTCTCTTGGACAGTGATTACAATGCCAAAGTATCTGATTTTGGATTGGCTAAGCTCCTTGGCCGTGACTTCAGCCGAGTTCTAGCCACAATGAGAGGAACATGGGGCTACGTGGCTCCCGAGTGGATATCGGGTTTGCCCATTACAACAAAAGCCGATGTATATAGCTTTGGAATGACATTGCTCGAGCTGATCAGTGGTCGAAGAAATGTAATTGTCAATAGCGATACACTTGGAGAGATAGAGAAAGAGAAAGCGATAGAACCTGAAAAATGGTATGTACACAATATCAATTACTTCAAATTCAATAGTGACTATAAATTAAGAAGCATTGATACATTTGATCAAATGTTTAACATTTCAGGTTCTTTCCGCCATGGGCTGCACGTGAAATCATACAAGGAAATGTGGCCTCAGTGGTCGACTCTAGACTCAACCAAGAATATGACATTAAAGAGGCAACGAGGATGGCAACAGTGGCGATATGGTGCATACAAGACAATGAAGAGATAAGACCGGCAATGGGAACAGTGGTGAAGATGCTTGAAGGAGTTATGGAGGTGTTGATTCCTCCACCTCCTAAATTAATACAAGCTCTTGTCTCCGGCGAGTCATATCGAGGAGTGAGCGGCACAAGCTGTAGCGAAGGCCGTGGCTGTTCGGATTTTAATACTGGTTTGTCTAGCCCTGCCTCACGGTCGTCTTTTGGTAGACCTTCTTCTCCCTGACAGATTTTAAACCTGTCTTCAATGTTTTTTCTTTCTTCCTCTCTTTTTGCTCTCTAAGAGAGTTTTGATTAGCTTAAAATGTATCTCATTTCCGATGAACAGCTAATGCTTGACTAAATCGAGCGTAAAAAATCATAAATCATGTGCCATCTTAGTTCATGTGTAAATTCTTAAAGTATCTGTATTTCTATGAGAACCCGTGGCGGCAATTTTAACTATATTAACGGTCACAATAATCTCTGTTTTTTGAATGGAATGTTAGATTCTATCTTCTTCTTCCTAGATCATAGGCAAGCCAGATACAAAATTAGGATTACAAACGAAGTTATTTTCTTTTGTGATCTTCTCTTCCAAATTTTGTTTCTCTTCCCTCATAGAAAAAAATCATTGCCACAACCGGAGAAAATGGAAATCCCGGTTAAAGAGGAGAGAAGATCCTTATCCTCTGCCGAAATATTAGAGAAGACCATCGCCTTAGCAGCTGATGACGCCATCAATAGTGGTCCATCCTCTCCGCTTCTCGTCAGAGTCTCTGTCTTCGAAACAGAGCATAAACCGTTGAAGCTTCACCACGCACCGTCAAGTCTACTCGGAGAAACCACCGAAGACACAGATTATCCTCCCATTCAAAACCTTACAGATGCTAAGCTTGTATGTGTGGTTGAATCGTCAAAGCTTTGGGTTATTGCTGCACCAATAGCCTTCAACATTCTTTGCAATTATGGTGTTAATTCCTTCACAAGCATCTTCGTCGGTCATATCGGCGATCTCGAACTCTCTGCCGTTGCCATCTCTCTCTCAGTGGTCTCAAATTTCTCCTTTGGTTTCTTGGTAATAAAACAACCTTCTTCTCTGCCTTCTACCTCCTCTGTTTTTTGTGTTTTCTCTAACTTTCCGGAGAAAATCTATAGCTAGGAATGGCAAGTGCGTTGGAAACGCTATGTGGACAAGCGTTTGGAGCGGGACAAACGGATATGCTAGGTGTTTATATGCAGCGTTCATGGCTTATTCTCCTTGGAACTTCCTTTTGCTTGCTTCCACTCTACATCTACGCAACCCCTCTTCTCATCTTCCTTGGACAAGAACCTGAAATTGCAGACATCTCTGGCAAATTCACAGCACAAATCATCCCTCAGATGTTTGCTCTAGCGATCAATTTTCCGACTCAGAAGTTTCTTCAGGCACAGAGCAGAGTGGGAATCATGGCCTGGATCGGTTTCTTTGCTTTGGTCATTCACATTTTGATCCTCCACCTCTTTATAAACGTATTCAAGTGGGGACTAGGAGGTGCAGCAGCTGCATTTTCTGTTTCAGCTTGGGGAATCGCGATTGCGCAGGTTATTTATGTGGTCGGATGGTGTAGAGATGGTTGGCAAGGGCTTTCCTGGTTAGCATTCAAAGACGTTTGGCCGTTTTTGAAACTGTCTATAGCATCTGCAGTTATGCTTTGCCTAGAGATTTGGTACTTCATGACAATCATTGTCTTAACTGGACACCTTGAAGACCCTGTCATTGCTGTTGGCTCTCTCTCAATCTGGTAAAAACCGTTACTTGACAACAAACTTAAAGATTTACATTTCTCTGTGATTTTCTGCAAACATATTTTCTTTTCATCTCTCAGTATGAACATCAATGGATGGGAAGGAATGCTGTTCATAGGAATCAATGCAGCTATAAGGTAAGAAACATAAAAACCAATGTGTAACTACTTTGTCTTTAACAAAAACAAAAAACAAATGTGATATGTTTGTTGTCTCAGTGTAAGAGTATCAAATGAGCTAGGATCAGGACATCCAAGAGCAACCAAATACTCAGTGATAGTAACAGTGTTGGAGTCTCTAATGATAGGAGTAGTGTGTGCAATTGTGATACTAATAACAAAAGATTACTTTGCTGTGATTTTTACGGAAAGCCAAGAGATGAGAAAAGCTGTGGCTGATCTTGCTTACCTTCTCGGAATCACCATGATTCTCAACAGCTTACAACCTGTTATATCAGGTAACTTTGTTGAGATCTTGTAACTTCAAAACCCAATCAATAATGGTGTGGTTTGTTTGAACATGTTTGGTTTGATGTGGATTGAGAGTGCAGGTGTTGCAGTAGGAGGAGGATGGCAAGCATCAGTAGCTTATATAAACTTGTTTTGTTACTATGTTATTGGTTTACCTCTTGGATTTTTGCTTGGTTATAAAACTTCTCTTGGTGTTCAGGTAAAAGCTTCTAACTTCTACACATAATTTGGTTCATTTACTGATGGTTTTATGTAATTATGTGATTAGGGGATTTGGATTGGTATGATATGTGGCACAACACTTCAGACTCTTATCCTTTTGTACATGATTTACATTACCAATTGGAACAAAGAGGTCGAACAAGCTTCACAGAGGATGAAACTATGGGGAGCTCGATATGACGAATTAGACAATTAGTTATATTATTATATATACATGTGGAATTTTTCTTTATAAAACTTTATATTCTTCTCTGTATATACTTTTTTTGTCAACAGTGGAAAGTTATAATATTATAAAACGGTGCAAAAGTGCACAACCAAAGTTTTTTACCGTCGACTATAGCATGTCTCTCTTAGATACTTGTCAAGAGCATCAACCCTATAATTGAGATTACGAGGAATCACCGTAAACAAAAATGATGAGAAAAAAAAATGTAAACGTGCAAAGTTATATATAATTTTTAATACTATTTAAAAAAAATTTTTAACATTGGGCCATAAAATGGTTGGGCCATTAACCAACCAAGTTCTTGCAAATGCAAGCGGGGAGACTCGATCCCAGGATGTGCAAATGCGCGTGTCTCTTGTAGATTTATATGCCACTAGGCTAAATGCCATTTTAATACTAATTTAACTATCAAATTTAGTTTTGGAACTCAAGTCTTCTAATTTTTATTGTTTTTTTTCTTCTGATAATCCTATCCAATTGCAATCATATTCATTACCTGTAATGGCCGGTGAAACTGAAGGTCGTCAGTAGTAAATGAAACCGGTCTCCCCAGTTTCCCGGTTTCCTCTTGCTTCTCAGAATAATTCTCTTAATTTTTTTACAAACGAATGAGAAAATCAATCAATCACATCATCATCGTCTTCTTCTTCGCTCGAGTAGATCTTATCCAACAGATCTCTTCTCTTTTCTGACTACGTGAGTTTAACCGATTCTTTCGTCTTCCTCGATTTTCTCCGTCAACGATCTTTTCTTCTTCGGTACTATTTCGATCCAACTGTTTGGTCTTTTCTAGGTTACGATTGGTTTGGTGTAGGAGTTTGATTCTATTGGAACATGTTGCTTTGATTGGACGGTTTTCTATTCATAAATCATCACTTCCTGAAATCAGTTCCATGGTTGATCGGAATTTGTGTAATACATGTATATATACCGAAGTTGATGCACACAAGTCCCAACTTGTATCGCCTATAGCATGTTCATTAGTTATGTCAGAAACATTTAGAATCCATTGTTGCTTAGCTTATTTTAATCAATATCTGCTTAGATGCTGCAAGTAAACAAAGGTCTTTAGTTATCAGCTAGATTGTTGTTCGACTTCTAACAGCAGTTGAATTGTTTGTTGTCTGCTACGCGAGTTATTTGTTTATTAATTTATTTATATGTGGTTATATCAGAGGTGCTCTTGATAATGGCTGACAAAGAGGAATCAGCTACGCGAGGAAATGATTGGGAAGTTGTTTCGCTTACTGCTTCAGCTTATGCTGCTTCTCCTGGTCCCAAAGCAGTAGACTTGAAAGATGATGACAAGGAAGTTACTCGTTATGAAGCAGAAACATCTCATCCTTTGTACATGTCTGGCCACTTTGTTTTCCAGCCAAACGAGCTTGAGAAAACAGCCACTGAACCTAGTGAGTTTACAGAGGGTAGCAAGAAGATGGATTTTGGATTCTCTGTGGAGAAAGAAAGAGGGTCTCACGGAAAAGAAGAAGGAGATTTGACTCTGAAAGGGTTGGAGTTATCAGATGAGTTTGCAGGAGTAGAGGTTTTCGAGGAGAAAGGCAAAAGGGAAGATGAAAACATTTACAAGACAGCAATGAGTTCTCTACACAATGAAAGAGCTGTTGGTGGATCGAATGTTGATCATCAGAAGGAACGTATACACGAACCTACCGAACCAGTCACTCCATCTGATGTTCCATCCGATCTGATGAATCCTAGCAAAGATGAGAAGCATGAAGTAACAAACATCCCACCTTGCGAAGCTTGGTGGAAAAGAAGCGCTGCGTCTTTGATTGCACAAGCTAAAGAGACGAACACAGTCTGGTCGATCTTTATAGCTGCAGCTGTAATGGGAATTGTGGTTCTTGGCCAACGTTGGCAACAAGAGAAGTGGCAGATTTTGCAGCTTAAGTGGGAATCAAGCATTGGAAACGAGGTATGTAGATAACACTTATCTAAACCTGCTTGGTTAAAACATATAATGATATGTGTCGAAGTAATTAACACTCTTAATTTGGTAGCAGAAAGCTGGAAGATTGATGGGGCCGATCTCTCGACTGAGACAAGCGTTTGTCGGGGGACAGCGAGTCCAGGTCAGGTCCCAAAATGAGAGTTAAAAATGAAGAAGACAAGAAGTGATGATTGGCTTTGATGATGACGATAAGAACAAAAGAGTAGAAGTTAGCTATTTAAGATCTAAGAACAAAGAATGTATATGAGATGGTAAAGTCTCTGGTGTTTAAATATTTGGTGGTTTCAGGTCAGATTTTGTGAGTATGGTTTGTACATAAAATGCTTTATTACTTTCTTGTGTGGAAAATAATCATTTTTTAGGAATTCTAATTGTTATAGATTTGATTATTTATACTTTCATTTTCTAATTGTTATTATCATAAACTTAGCTGATCACCAGCCCCAAACGCAGTTTTATTTTTATAATATGTAAAATATAAATTTTATATACTAAAATAAACAAATATGTGAGACTTAATATATTCTTTTTTTTAGTATTTTAATATATATATATATATATATATATTAACAAAATATATTGAATATGCAAGTGTTATTTAGCCTAGTGGCAGGTGGTAAGTCCACAAGAGACATGCGCACTTGCACATCCTGGGATCGAGTCTCTCCACTTGCATTTGCAAAAACTTGGTTAATGGGCCGGCCATTTGTGATCAATGTTGACAAAAAAAAATATATTGAATATTGTTCACTTTATAAAAGCATGTTTTGCTCATTTGTTTTGCTTGTTTCAGAATTCTTTTAGACTTTTTTTTTTTGCTTAAATGTTCTTTTTTTGTAAATATGTGAACTATGACCTTCACTAAATCAAATTTAACTAACTTTTGTGCTTGTTTTTATAATTCATAGATTTTTACATGATTTTGTTTAAATACTCATTTCTAATAAATATATGGATTATAACTTTCACAAAATCATTTTCATTCACTTTTGTGGTTTTTAATATAATTTAGAGATTTTACAATGTTTTGCTTATAAATATATCTTGGTAAACATGTGAACTATATACACTCTTCGTAACTTATTTTTTACTCTATTTTGTACTTATTTTTAGTAATTTGTAAGTTTTACAAAATAAAATAGATACTACGGGTAGATTGGCCATTGTTGTAGTTATTTTCCAAAAATGCGAAGCACTTAATTGTATAGAATCAAACCACTTGGAGGATACAAACTTTGGCATTTCCAAAAATACAATTGATTGATAAGTGAATCTTCAAATGAAATTTGACTTCTCAAGTCCCTATTCATAAATTAAATGACAAAACAACAAAAGGCTACGTGTCGCCAACTATAAGTCAACTATAGTAAATGCGTTTGCATAATCATATTGCCAAAGCAATTTAATTACACTCAAAAATGAAAATATATAATTGAAATAAGTTGTTGTTACAAGTAGTATAAGTCAACAAATAAGTTATAAATCAATTTTGCATTTTGAAGTTAGCAGAGACCATCACAAGTTTTCTGACATCTACAACTTGTCTTCCATTTCTTACTATTTTACACCTATATGCTTCTTTGTTGTTAGTTTTTTTTGTTTAACCTTTCGGAACTTAGAGCATCTCCAACTATGGAAATATTAATTTAAGATTTGTCATAATAAAATATTAACAACTTTATAAAATTTTAGTATTTTATTTAAATTGTATTTTATTTTTAAATATTCTTCCGTCAAATTAGGACATGTGTTTTTTTGAGATTCTTAATCAATTGTTGTGAATTTCTTAAATCTCTAAAATAAGAGATTCTAATGGAGATGGTCTTTATATAGGATTCGAGTTAGAAGTATAATATAACCAACTTATACACTTAAACTCCTAGCCCACTATACTAGTTAGAAGTATATATTATACTAGCAATTGTTAAATTCTTATGTAATATTGCATATTTCAAATATAGCTTCATGAAATATGCAGATTGGAAGACTGGAGCATATATAATCCTTAAAACAAAAATATCTAAATCTATAGATGAAATGCATATGAAAACAAGAACATATTATATTTCAAGTCAATACTACATAACTTTGTTCTATTGTGTGTATAAATATTATTTAAGAATTCATAATTAATTTTAATAATACATGTTATTGAGGTGAAGGGGAACTAGCTCGATCACAAGTTGCTTTGTATGTATGAAACAATTTATTGTTGCACACTTGTGTAATCTACTATATAGTAAAAGTGTCATTTTTATACTAAATTCTTGTTAAATAAAGATATACATAATTGTATACTCATATATAATTATGCTTATGTTTTATGATCATATTGCCTCATTATGTGTGATAACCTATGATTGCCTAATTAATATGCACATAGTATTTATTATATATGTGAAACAATTTCACATACATTGTACTATATTGTATGTCATGTATTTATGATATGCAGAGTACTCATGAATGCCATAACATCTAATCTTACTTGAGATTTGTGCATGCACACAATTCATCTTCCTCTGCAAAATTTGGTTTCAATTTCAACAATTTGGTTGGGTTGTCAAAACATATAGTTGTTATAATAAACAAAATGTAATAAAGAGACCATAAAGGTCTAAACAAAGACAATTTCTTTCTTGTGATTCTCTCTTTAAATTTCTTTACTATGCAAGAAAACTAAGAAGAAAATGAGATTAAAAAAAAAAAAAAAAAAGAGTCACGAGTTGCTTACCAAATCACTCACAACAAAAAAAACTGATAAACCAAAATGAGAAGATTAGATATCACGTCTCCTATTATAATTTATTAATCTTATTAAGGATAAATAAATATATATTAATATTCAACAAAACGTGATCATTGGTTTACTATATCACTTCCAAAGTCACACCTAAAAATGCGTATTGGAACATAAGATGTAAGTTTATAAAATAAGATATTATTTAAATATTCATGCAAACCAGAATGTCATTACCTAACTATATACATGTGTACTTAAAGTGTTTAAACTCGATCTTACACTTATTAAATAATGTCAAATTAAGGAAAGTATAAGTTAGAAAATATTTTTATTTGCGACTTCTTCTTATTCTCATCCATCTTATTTTGTGCCTTCCTTACATTCTCAACTAATCTCATTTAATTTACCCACAGAGACACCCACATACAACCTATAATTTATATTTTATATATTACACAAAATACACTCATATTTATAATTATATAAATTTATTAAAAGTAAATGGCTTTTCGCCTAGTGACACATGAGGTAGTTCATTTGCATAATCAGATATCGAGTCTTCCGCCTACATTATGTAAAAATTTGGCTATTACACTGGCCATTTGTGGTCCAATATAATTTTGTCGTAGCAAAAAAATAATCTATCATTAAATGAGACAACTCTATCTTCTTCCTTATATAGTCTTCACAACTTAGACAATACTTTTGACTTCAAAACTTGGAGAATTTATTAATTTATCTTCCAAAACCATTAACCAAAAAGACTTAGTTGAATAAAATTATTGAATTTCATTCAATTAGGATACACTCTCTCAACAATCTTCATTAATGAGGGTTGCTGCTTCTCATGGCTAGCAACAACACTTCTTTTTCTTCTTACTGTCATCTTCATTGATCTCTCTCTCTCTCTATATATATATATACAAAAACCATATCATTTTTGTATATAACCTTCACTGATCTCTGAAACTAACCAGTTTTGGAATCAAATCCTTAAACATTTCCATTTCAGTTTCAATCTCTCAATGGATGTGTCCAATACAATGCTTCTTGTAGCTCTTGTTACAGGTTACTGGCTATGGTATAAGAGGATCTCACGGTGGCTAAAGGGTCCACGTGTATGGCCAATATTGGGTAGTCTTCCAGGTTTGATCGATCAACGTGATCGGATGCACGACTGGATCACTGAGAACCTCCGTGCGTGTGGTGGCACTTACCAGACTTGTATATGTGCAATACCTTTCTTGGCGAAGAAGCAAGGTCTCGTGACTGTCACGTGCGATCCGAAGAACATTGAGCACATGCTTAAGACTCGGTTCGATAACTATCCTAAAGGTCCGACTTGGCAAGCCGTTTTTCATGACTTCCTTGGCCAAGGTATCTTTAACTCCGACGGTGAAACTTGGCTCTTCAACGTAAAACCGCCGCTCTTGAATTCACCACCAGGTATTACCTTAACCGGACTAGACCGGAATTTCATTCATGCATGTGCAATTGAACCAAATCCAATTTTCTTCATTAAGCTATGATGTTAAGAAATCCTCTTTCTGAATTAATATGATCTGTTAATAAATATAATTTTATAGTTCTAAAATGAATTTTTGATTCAATTATTATATTATTAATTTTTATAAATTAAAAAAATATATATAATTTTAATGTAGTTACAATTAATATTGTATTGTAGGACGTTGAGGCAAGCAATGGGTAGGTGGGGTAAACCGGGGAATTAAACTCCGGTTTTGTCCAATTCTTGAAACCGCTCAGATTAATTGT
>JAKUCM010008122.1:0-27253 GCA_023374145.1 Lepidium sativum
CGGAAGTTGCCATGGTGGGAACAATCTCGATACGTTCTACGTGGAGGTGGAGGAAGTGAACGATGACCTCAAAGAGCTCGATCGTCTATGTCGAGACCTCCGATCGAGCCACGAGCAGAGCAAGAGTATCCATAACGCTAAGGCGGTGAAGGAGCTGAAACAGAAGATGGATGCTGACGTGGCAGCGGCGCTCAAGACGGCGAAACGTGTGAAAGAACATCTTGAGGCATTGGATCGAGCTAATGAAGTAAATAAGAGTTTACCAGAAAGTGGACCGGGTTCGTCGTCGGACCGGCAAAGGACTACGGTGGTGAATGGATTGAGGAAGAAGTTGAAAGAAGCAATGGATAATTTTAATCGAGTGAGAGAGATAATCTCCACTGAATATAGAGAGACCATTCAGCGAAGGTATTTCACTGTCACCGGAGAAAACCCCGATGAAGAAATTGTCGATCGACTCATTTCCACAGGTGATCATTTTCTTACTTTATTTTCCAAAAATATTTTAAAATTTAACTTTCAACGGTTAATAAATAATATTTAATGTTGAAAAGCAAGAGAATAGGGTAACTTGTTAACTATCTAGAAACTAGTCAATCTGAAAAATTGTCAAGAATTTATGATTGAGAAGGTTAAAGAAATATGTTTTGGTCAAACCGTAAAATGTCTATTTTTATTCTTTTTTACTAGAAATTGATTGCAATAGTCCTGTTATTTTATATTATACCATTTAGATTTATGTTATATATATTTTTCCAAATTGGTATATATATTTGAGTTATATACATATTATTTCAAATTGGTATCCATTTTCTAAGAACTATATATATATTGAAAATTTAAATAAATACAGGGGAAAGCGAAACATTTTTACAAAAAGCAATACAAGAACAAGGTCGTGGTAGGATTTTGGACACGATCAACGAGATACAAGAGAGGCACGACGCAGTTAAAGATATGAGAAGAGCTTGAACGAGCTGCACCAAGTATTTCTCGACATGGCTGTGCTTGTGCAGCATCAAGGTGAACAGCTTGACGACATTGAAGGCAACGTTAAACGAGCTAACTCACTTGTCCGTTCAGGTGCTGATAAGTTAGTCAAAGCTCGGTTTTATCAGAAGAACACGCGCAAGTGGACTTGCTTCGCCATTTTACTATTGATTATTATTATTGTTTTGGTTGTGGTGTTTACTGTTAAGCCTTGGGAAGATAATGGTGGTGGTGGTGGTGGAGGACGATCCAACAATCAACTCACTCCGGTTCAAGCTCAGTCACTACCATCTCCGGCTTTGACCAGACGGCTACTTCGTTAAATTTTTTCTTTTTTGGGTTCTATGCATGCTTTGAACTTTGGAGATTATTATTATTATTTTTAAAATATTTTGCAATGTTTTGGTTTATTAGAGTCTGTAAATACATATTGTCTTCAGAACACATTTCTTTGTTATTATTATGATACATAATTTTCCCTAACTACTTGTGACCATTTCATCACATCTAGAGGCAATATTCTTCAAATGAGCTAAAATTAATTTCAACAGTGTTTTGTTCAAAACCAAAATTGTAAAACATTTCATCACAGGTCAAATTGATATCAATTTTATAATTTTAAAATATTGGTTGGTTAGTAGACAAAGTCATACGAGCGTCTTGATTTGGTAAGGGTTGAAAAGATCAAGCAGAAATATATGAACAATTTGACTTAAATAAATGGGCCGTGAGGAAAGCCCATTAGTACTCCAAAATTCTTTATTTCAGTGGAACAGTTTGATTGAAGTCACATTGTCTCTCTTTCACTCGTAATGGCGTCGTTGAGGATGATAGGCAAGTCAAATTTAGGAATCTATCGAATTTTGTTTGGGTCTCCTTATCATTTCTGTGTAACTTATCTTTTTGTTTCTTTTTACTATCCTTCTGATGTGTTTTTGTAAGATCAGATATAGCCGTTAACTTCACAGGTTAGTTGAGGAATTTCCACAAACACTTTATGAATATATATTTCTCTGATCAAATTATCTTCTAAATATATGAGAATTGTCCAATTTAATCGGTTTGGAATGATACAGATGGGATGTTTAAGGGAATTTACCATGGCAAGAACTGTCATGTCCCCGACATTGCCACCGTCCTGAACCGAGCTTGGTCTGCTGGAGTCGATAGAATCATAGTTGAGCCCCTCTGATTAAATTGTTATATATTTGAATGATTAGCAATTGGTAAATTTGGGTATTCCAAATTCCAACTATACTTGAAACAGGTGACTGGTGGGTCATTGGAAGAATCAAGAGAAGCTCTTGCAATTGCAGAAACTGATGGTTTGTTTTTTATTCATCTGTTAATTATCATACAGATATCTTTCCTAAGAAAGTTTAACTTTTTTGATTATGGATGTGCATTTTTGCAGGCAGGCTGTTTTGTACAGTTGGGGTTCATCCAACTAGATGCAATGTCAGTTTTTCTCCACCTTGATCTCTCTATCCTATGTACTCGGTGTTCGTGTAATCAAATTTTTAATCTTTGTTATCTTGGAATGTTCTTCAATTCCATATTCTTTTTATCTACCAGGAGTTTGAAGAGAGCGGCGATCCGGAGAAGCATTACCAGGCTCTTTTCTCATTAGCCAAAGAAGGAATACAGAAAGGGAAGGTGCTATGTTCCTCTCTTCTCCAGTAGATATTATCAATTAATTTAGGTTTCATATCGCAAGAAAAATTCACTCAATCGGATACTCTTCTTCTTTATTATTATTTAAGGTGGTAGCAATTGGTGAATGTGGATTGGATTATGATAGGCTTCAATTCTGCCCAGTTGATATCCAGAAGAAGTAAGTTTGATCATAAAAATTGTTTCTTTGCATGTTTAAATTGTTCTCTTTTCTTTCTATACTTACATTTTTTTCCATGTTTTTCTCGTTAATAAAGGTATTTTGAGAAGCAATTCGAACTAGCATATGCTACAAATTTACCGATGTTCCTACACATGCGAGCAGCTGCTGAAGATTTCTGTGAAATTGTTGAGAGAAACAAGAACAGGTGAACTTGCAAGTTCATATTTTCTTGAGTTGAGTATAGATAAACTTCCTGGATTGCCCTTTCAACTATCTTAATCTAGACTCCATAAGGTACAATCAGGTTCACTGGAGGAGTTGCTCACTCGTTTACTGGTAGTGCATTGGATCGCGATAAACTTCTCTCTTTTGATAAAATGTACATTGGTAAGACTTCAATTAGTTTTCCATTATTGTTGAAGACTACGGCTTTAGGCTTTAGCTCTGTTTGGCGTTTATAAGATTACATTTTTTCAGAAGATCTCGAAATACAGTTCTGCTCATTTGTTTTGCGGATGTTTCTATTTGGCAGGTGTGAACGGCTGCTCGTTGAAAACAGCTGAGAATCTTGATGTAATGAAAGGAATACCGGTAGAGAGGATGATGATCGAAACCGATTCTCCATATTGTGATATCAGGAACACACATGCTGGAATGAAGTTTGTAAAGTCGACTTGGCCATCCAAAAAGAAGGAAAAGTATGATCAAGAATCGCTTGTTAAAGGCCGTAATGAGCCATGTTTAGTTCGGTGAGTAGCTCTGAGAAACCCTTGTCAAATTCAATATATTTGTAGTCTCTAGAACAATTCTTAGGCAAAACTTTTGTTTGCCAGGCAAGTCCTAGAGGTGGTCGCTGGCTGCAAAGGACTTGGCGATATAGATCAAGTTAGCTCCACTTTGTACCACAACACTTGCAGGCATGTTGTCTCTCCATTTCAGTTTTACATAATATCAAGATCGGTAAAAGATAATGGCATTTGAAGAGGAAATTGAAGAAATGTTCTTATGTTAAGGTTTTTGTCCTAATGAAGTGCTTCTATGTCTGCAGGGTCTTCTTCCCTCAGGACATAGATTCTGCAGCAGATGCTTTGCTTTCTGGTCACCACACGACCAACTAGCAGTAACCTACGACAGGAATTCGCAGGAACAAGATATGTAACATTACACCATTTATAAATTATAAGCATTCTCAATAAATATTACAAACAATATCTTGTTTTTCTATCTCATATCTTCTTTAGCCTCAGTAGAACACAACAAATTCAACAAAATTTTCACTTTTGGGCACTCAAGCTGATCAGTTTAGAACTTGTTGGGAATTTATTGTGGTTCTGCTGCTTCAAGTACTGAGGTTCGAAATAAGCTCGCTACTCTCAAGACTGCCCTCTTCAGTTTCTCCTTCTACAGAAGGACGAGCCACAGGGGCTCTCTCTGAAGCTAAATTTAGCCTGAGTGCTCGTCCTTCAACTTCCTAAGAACCAAAACTAGTGAGTCTCAAACCCAAATCAACCAACCAAAATAGGATGACGAAGACTTACAACGCCATTCATGGTGTTAAGAGCAGACTGAACATCTTCTTCTGACTCGAAAGAGATGAAACCAAATCCCCTCGACCTCCCAGTGTTTCTTTCATAAATGACTTTAGCACCAAGCACACCAGGCTGACCATCAAATGCATCCTTTAGACCTTGTGAGGTTAGGTTCCAACCAAGGTTTCCTGCATATATCTTGTGAGGACTGTCTACATAACTCCGATTATTATCACGGATTTTGGTTCTCAATACTTCTCTCTCTCCGCCTCTTGGCACCTCCGGGAAGTTCACTTTCACCGTTCGACCACCAATTTGCTACAAAATCAATATACACACACGAGATCAGAAACGTATAGAGCTGAATCATCTTTTATCTCAAAAGAAAACAAAATGACTGGAACTTACGGAGCTGTTAAACATCTGAATTGCCTCTTTGGCTTCTTCAATGCTTCCCATTGTTACGAATCCAAACCCTCTGCTTCTGTCAGTGACTTTATCATAAACAATCTGTAACAAAGAACACACCATCAATTAGGCAATCTTCAGCGTAAAGTTTTGTTTAGCTCTCACCAAATCAATCGATACTCGAAAATTTGAAACAATATGGTAGAATATAATGAAGGTTAAAGAAGTGGATGGTAGACTTATAAACCTGAACGTCGACGACATTTCCAGCTTCTCCAAAAAGCTGAGAGAGCTCAGAAGAAGTAATTGTGTAAGGTAAATTTCCAACGTATAATCTCCCTTCTTCACCACTCGCTTGCGTCGTCTGTTTTTCATCTGCGTCTTTTTCCTCAACTTCTTCTCCTTCGTATCCTTCTTCTTCTTCGTCATCTTCTTCTTCTACTGAAGCCTGGATTTCATCATCGGCCGAACTAGCTTCTGTATCAGCAGTGCAGTAGAAGCGGTGGCGACGGAAATTTGAATGAAGGATAAGCGAATTGGGGCAATTGGCAACGAGTTTGAAAGATTTAGGTGCAAAGCGATAGAAGAGTTGGAAAGTGGAGCGGGAGGAGAATAATGGATTAAATGAAGAGGCGGAGGAAGCGGTGGCTGCGGCCGATACAGCAACGGCGGAGGGACAACAGGCTGACGACATTTTCGAAAGGGGTTTGTGTGGGCTTTTGGAGGAGAAAGAGTAGATAAGATTAATATTAAGGAAATACTTTTATTTTCTCTTCATAATATATGTACTCTAGGCAGGGGTTACATATCCGGAAATTTTAAGATATACGTATTCAAATCTAGATCCGTGTATTTTTTACATGCATTTCAATTCAAACATTATAAATATCCAAGATTCAATATTCCCGGTTATTCGAATCCGGATCTAATCTATTGTTAAACTACATATTTTCTTATAAAAAACAATACTATATTTGTAATAAAAGAATTATAAGAAAATTAAATATGTAGACTTTTGATCTTACAAATTATAAATAATTAAACTTTTTTACAGAAAATATCATATATACAAACTTTTTGTAGTTGATATTAAAATATTATCAAAATTTAGAACAACAAATTTTTTTATGTTAATATAGTTCATGTTTTGAAAATTTAAAATTAATTTATAAAAAATCTTATACTAAATATTGTAAATCGAATTAGATGCAGATATCTGGACAAAAAAATTATTACAAAAATAGGTGTTGTCACGTGACTGGGGACTCGAAGCCACAGTCAGAGGCCATAACCTCGACAACACCATTTAGTTCTTCTTCTCTTCCAAAATTGACATAGTTTTTGTACTTACACAACAATTGATAACCTAATAATTAGTTAGTGGTGACACATTGTTGGGAAGAGGAATCCCCTCTAAACTTCCTCTCCACGGTATAAATTTAGGGTCAATAGCGAGACGTTTCTGAAGAATCGCTAAGAATAATGAAAAATCATCTAGGTGAAGTCATCGGAATTGATCTGCAAGAAGCATTTGGTGCGAGTTAAGATCATGATTCACACCTTAGACATACTCTGTTTTTAAAGGTACGTTAGGTTCCAGTGTGGTGACATTATCTTGGCTCTATTATATTATGAGGAAGTGGTGAGACTGTGCTTCAATTGTCAACGTCTAACTCACGCAACAACTCGCTTTCTTTTTATTACCACAACCTGTGCATTTCCCCGAGAATCATGTTCCTATGGAGTATGATAACAATCAGCTTTCGGAGAGCAACATATCCTATGGTGTACAATCTAAACCATCAACATCTCTGTTTTAACAATCCACCTTCTCCAGCTTAAGTGGTTCCTGTTCAAACACACCAAAACATAACCGAAGCCAATCAACTTATGGAACTCTACAACACACTATAGCACAAGAATCACTTCAGCTCCGAATGAAGTCACGATAGAACATGATTTAGCAACTCCAAGGGATTAAAGTTCAGCTGAAATTCTTTGCAACATGGCTTCCAAGCGTAGGAGATACCCAAACAGGGATGAAGGCTCGTCTAACAAAGCATCCAAAACCATTTGACTCACCTTCTTCTTCGTTCTAGAGGAAACTTTTTATCACTTTTACCCAAAAATCAGGTCACTAATGGGCCCTAATAAAACAACACCCTTCTGCCACGCTGCGACATGGGAAGTATACTTGTTCAAACAATTGTATGATTCTTTTACAATCTACGTAAGCAGTCCAATTTTGTACTACCTCCTATTTTGATGTATTCATCGAACGCATTAGCCACCACATCATATGCACATTCACATGATTGTGGTACATTTTGCTAATGGAGATATACACCTTTTTTGTTGCGTCAACTCTTGGGTGAAGTAGTTGTCACTACTTGACAAGTTTCCAACAATTAGAAGGAAAACTTGGTTTTGCATCTGGAATCGTTGGCAAAACATTGCATCGTCATGTGTAGGTTGACTTGAAGAGTAGTCGTCAATAAGTCTTCAATTTTCTGCTACATGATCTCGCTTTAATAACTTTCTCTTGCTTTGTTGTGCATAATGTTCCTCTATTTGCTTTCGACACTCCTTAAAATGGTTGACGATATACCTTTTTTCAAATGTAGAATGCAATGCATTTGTGAGTTTCGATATCCGGTGCATCCATTTATGTTTTTTCTTAGAATGAGATTTATAGTAGAAGCAAGAAAGATACTTGGGGTGGAGATGATCACGAACAGAGAAGAAAGGTTGTTGTGGTTGCCTCAAGAGGAGTATATGTACAAGGTGTTGAGAATTTATGAGATGCATGAAGCAAAGAGTGTCACAACACTACTTGGAGCATACTTCAGGTTGGAGAAAACATCTGAAGTAGAATTGGAAAGAGATCACGAGTACATGAGATATGTTCCATATGCAAATGTTGTAGGGAGCATTATGTATGCAATGCTCGGAACCATACCAAATTTAGCTAATCATGTTGGTGTCATCAACCAATTTATGAGCCAACAATGCAAAGAAAATTAGGTTGAAGTTAAGTGGTTTCTGCGGTATATCAAAGGCACACTAGAATTCAAATTGCGCTACAAGAAAAATCCAGATTTCAAAGCTATTGGATTATATGATGCTGATTTTGCTGCTGATTTTGACAACAGAAGGGCAATCATGGGCATGGTATTCACTCTTTGAGGCAATACAATTAGCTGGAAGTCAGGACTTCAAAGAGTTGTTGCTTTGTAGAGTGAATATATGTCTTTAACAAAAGTTGTTAAATAAGTTATTTGGTTGCATGGAATTTTATAGGAATGTGGCTATGAGCAGAAGAGCGTGGAGATTCATTGTGACTCTCAAAGTACCATACCTTTGTCTAAGAACAATGTGTATCACAAAAGAGCTAAGTACATTGATGTTAGGCTACATTTCATAAGGGATGTTAGCTCGGAGGGAGATGTTGAAGTGGTGAAGATTTTAATAGAAACTAATCAAGCTAACATCTCCACCAAGGCTTTGGCAGTTAGCAAGTTCCAAGCAGCTATGAACTTGCTACGAGTTAAGGTTGAATGAAGCACTCAGGTTCTAATACTCGAATCCGGTAAACTATATGATATCTCTCTTATTCTTCCTCTCCGATATGGTTGATAATTGCAAGTTTGTGTTTTGATATTCTCAACAACCGATCATGTGGAGTTTGTTGAAACTAAACACTTGTTGGATCCAAAAGTGAGGATGTTTAGCAACTAATACCAAACATTTGTGTCAGTAAAGATTGTTTTTGATGTTTCTTGAACACACTTAAAAATTAATTTTTGTGATAACACAAAATGTGGGTTTGTCTAGAGTTAATTAGACTTTATCAATTTAAATTGGTGTTTTTACAAGGAAAGTCAGCTGTTATTAAGGTTTTTTCTTATAAAAAGAAACCAAAATGTGGAAGATGAGAGTTGAGTGCAAGAGAGTGTAGTGATGTATAAACAACACACAAGACAAAGAGAAATTTGAGCTAATGTCTGTTTATTGTTGAGTGTAAAGACAAAGGTAATTCTAGGTGAAAACAAAGTTTGTAACAAAGGGTTGGTAGGTGACTGTGAGGATCATTATCTCTGATAACTTAGACCAACATTATTAGAGAGTTCTTATTGGAGTTTCTTAAATATTATTAAATGATTATATATGAGAAAAAGTGAATTAAAAATATATTTTAATAATAAAATAATAAAATAAGCTAAAAAACCTATTAAAGAGTTTCTTAAATAAGAAAGTTTCATAGGATGTCTTAAGAGTTTCTTAAAATTTTAATAATAAAATAAGTTAAGAAACATTTAAGAAATTTTTGATAATGGTGGCATTAATTGTAATTTTTGTTTGTGTTCTAGTATATTATGGGACAAAATCTCAACTAAATGTACGCGATATTTAAACCAGATATTGTTGAACTCGTTAATTTTTTGTGAGTTCATTTCCTATATATTCTTTTGCAATTGTTTGTACGATGTTTTGGTTATTCTAATAAATCTCTGTCAATCTTCTGTTAATTTATTAATCCAAGAGAAGAGCTGTGTAATCTGGTTACGACTCATACAAAAGAACTTGAAATATTAGAATTTAACATTGATCATATAGCAACGAGCCAAAAAAAATTGATCATTTACATTATTACTTCTTTTTCCTGTTCACATTTTATCACATGTTTACAGAAACTTTAAAATTCTCATGTCCGGATTTAATTTGGTCACGTGTGAATTCTCATGAACATGTGGCCAATTGTGATCCCAGCATTCTGCATGCTACTTCCATCAATTTACCTGCAACATATAAAATCATTTATTTATTAATTATCAATTATCAATTAATCAACATATGAATCTTACTTAATGTTCAAATAAATATATTTCGAGCAAAAATAAAATAAAAGGCAAGTTGTCTTTATCAATCAAAATGACTCACAGCTTGGCTTTATGAAAATAAGGAGACACTTTTTGGTTTTCATTTTCTCTTTAACATGGGATTCTTCGTCGGTGGATCATTATATAGTTATTCCTAATTATCTCCAAATTGTGATATAGTAATGTTGAAAATTAATAATAATATCATACGGAAAATTATGTCAAAGAGACTTTGTCTTTATTCTCACACGTTAGTACTCTCGTTGAAAGACTAATTATATATGACTAATCTCAACTACTTCTTTATATCAATGATTTAAGTATGTAACAAACCATTTTTCCTCTCATTATTGAAATAGATGATTTGGGGTTAAAATGTCACGATCAAATAAGTAAGAACAAAAATTAAGAGACTAAATATTAATTAAAAATTAATTACCTCTCCTTAGTTTAGCGGTTTTCTTAATGACTGGAGGTGCGGTTTTCTTCTCGACCGGAGTTTCTTCCTCCGGGAACAAAACGCCGTCAATTCCCTGAACCGAAATTCGTCCATCGGTATAGATATCTGGATCGAACAAATAAGCTGAACCATCACCGTGACCGAATTTAACCGAACCATCAGCCTCTTGAGCTTCTACTTTATGAGGGAACCGGAGTGAATCAAACCGGACTTTCCCAAACCGGCGTACGGAATTGTACATACTCTCTTCGGTTTGGTATTCCGGTATGATATGGTAATACATAATTTGTTCTGGAGCTCCCGGTTCGCTCAATTGTTCCGTCGTTAACTTAGCCATAGCTTCATCATTCGGAGCTAAAACGGTCAAAACGTAACCTTCCGACACGAGACGACCCATCTCAGTGGCTAAAGAAGTGAGATTAACAAGAATGTCTGCCATTTCATTGTAACCACCGTAATGAAGAAGCGTGTGAATGAAGTCTTTGACTTGAGCCTCTCCATTGAAATGGTGTTTAGGCCCTCCCGGTCCGGGTGCTGGAGCCGGAGCTAATGAGGGACCAGGAGCCATTGCATCGTAAACCGGAAGAACCGGTGGAGCTCCGGCGGGAACTGGGGTAGGTTTCTTCTTAAGACGGTGAGTTCTTGGGTCAACATCCGGTGCTCCTTCCGGTAAAACTGCGGCAATTGATCGGAGACTACGACGGCGGTTGAAATCTTCTTGAACAGAACGAGGGATTAAAAGACGCTCAATTCCATGGATAATTCCATCGGGTCGGGTTAAATCATCGGGTTTGGTTATTTCAGCGGAGTTGACTTTTCCATTGGTGAAGTGAAGATGGTCATTGGAGAGAGTACGGTGGCTAACGACGGCGGAGAATTGCGGAGAAGTGATTCTTTTGGGAAGAATGTGAAACAATAATAAAGATTGTAACGATTTGAGATTTTTTGGTTGAAGCAAAAAAGATTTAAATTCAGGATCAAGGTTTCGTTCTAAAGCATCGTTACGAGGAGCGAAGATTGTGATGTTGTGTTGACCAACAGCTTCTTCTAAGGTTTGAAGAAGAAGAGCTTTCTCCACGAGCTCTGCTAGTTCTGTGTAGTGAGAGTCGAGAAGAGCCACGAGGACGGAATTGGAGTTTATTTGGCCCGACCCGGATTTATCGGATAATGCGGTGGTAGTGGTAGCGGCGGTAGTCATAAGGAGGAAGAAGAAGAGCTTGGAGAAGCCTTCCATGGCGATGAAGAAGAAAGAAATGAAAGTGTCGGCGAATTGAAGAATGGTTTTGTGTTTGTTTATGAATAAGCAGAGATTAAGAAAATGACGTGATTTGATTGTGATGTTTCTTCTTCCTATTATTGTTGTTTTATTTATTTTGTAATTGTGTATTTCATTTTCCTAATAAATACTAGTAACATTTTCTTCTTAATTATTTGTTTTTTTGGGTGGGTGGATTTAATGCTTTATCTAATTCTTTTAATTTTAATTATTTTGGAGTGGGGTAACGCGGTAAATAAAGAACAGGGTTCAGCTTTTCCGGGTATTAAAAACAGCTCACTTCTGTTCTGTCTTTAAGGTTGAATTTGGTGTGTGTCGGTCGGTTACTCCAATGCAAAATTTACGTTGCCTTTTGACATCAAATTCCTCTTTTATTAATTGTAATTACAACAATTAATTTTTTAGGAAATCTTGTGACTAGCATTGGGGTCTATAGAACTATAATTATTTTATGAATATATAAGAAGTTGAAACATTAACACATGATTAGTGTGTCATTTATTTAGAACGACATTGATAGATATAATACAAAAAGAAAAATGACGACCATATCAAACAAAGTGTCGGTGCGACCGTAATATCTAGAGGGAATTACAGAACCAAAATATAGTGATATATTTGACTAATCTATAGTTTGATATGATTGTGAATACTAGCCGCCTGAAACTATTTACCTTACTTATTCTTTTTAAGTATACTTAAAGCGACATTGTAAAATAACACATCATTTCTCAAAACTATATTGGTAGTATGATTCTAAAACCAAAACTTCTAAATGAACATAAATAAGAAAAATACAATTTTGATTTTTTTTCCTGATTTAAATTAGTCATAATGATGACTCAACTCGTAATACTCTAGAAAGATTGTCTTATTTGGTCGATTTCTAGTAACAATATTTGCTGAAAGAAACAATTAGGGTTGCATGCAACCACGTGAACTATAAGGATTAGTGATGAATAAATTGTTGAAACTATTTTTAATTTTGGAATTTGAAAGTTTTGTTATATTTACAAGATAAATGTGGTACGTACGTGAAATATGTGCATTGCTTTACCTTAGACCTTAGTGTTTACGGCAAGCCTTAACAAGAGTAAGCATTGGTTCTCTTCATGCCGTAGGGCTACAAACGGCGACGTTTCGCTTGCCGTTAGATTCTTCGTCGCCTTCAAATAGGTTTCTTTGATTTCAAGCTCCTATCAAAATCAAACATAAAATATGCCAACAGAGGTAACAAGGTAACGTGGCTCAAAACCGTAGGTTATACTGATCAAAATTTTACTCATGACTAGACATGTTACGAATTTTCAAATAAACGTTCCATTAAAACTTGCCAAGAAACCCGTGACATGCATAAATATCTACTTCTAACTCAATATATACTTCACAAACTTACGGGAGAATCGTTTTGTTCTAGCCAACAGAAGAGTGTATCAGTATCATGTGTAAAACATTTGGTTGATTTGGTTTGAATTTTCGGAAAAATTAAAAATTGTAGTGGTGACTGAGTAAATAAATAATATCTTCGATTTCAGAACATGTACTATAAATACTCTAATAAGATTATCGTTCATGAGTTAGGGCGTTGTTTCTGAATTAATCGGCTTGAAATTTGTTTAATGATACAGAGTGCCCTAGTTATTATAGTGTTTTGTCCAAAATTCTGATCTTTCAAATTTAAAATATTTTACATTGTATATTGGTATAGTATTGGTAAAAAGTTGGTGGTCAAGTAGTAGGGGTGGATCAGAAATTTTAAAGATTTTACATGTTCGATTCATCAATTATGCAAAACTAAAATACATTTGAGATTCTTCCGTGGGATTTAGAAACTTATGAATTAAAGAAAAATAAAAGATATTTGTCTGATTATTCTTTTTATAAAGATTCGGAAACTTAGGGCAATAATTAAAGAAGAAATTGCTTCGGAAACTTCTCTGCTAGGTGCCAAATATGATTCAGAAGATCTTACGATTCAATAAAGATATGAGTTCTCAATAATTTACATTTCGTTCATCTATCTGTGGACTACCTTGTGGTTGCTTCATTTTTATATAATTATTACAAAAAAAAAAAAAAGAATTATGTCAGTATGGAGAATTTGATGCGTGTGATATTATATGGATCATGGAATTTAATGGATCAACAGACATTTATATTTCAGACAGCTAATTTGGTCTACGATCTAAGCCACATGCATGTAATAAAAACCCCAAGACAATCTGAATTTATTTGGCATATAACAAATGTTATTCACTGGAATTTTCCTCCACTTAACTTAGACATTAATTTTCAATTTATGGATCTCAAATGAATTAAACATATCTAAGTCAAGTTGTTAAAATAATATATAGACCAAACAATAAGATAACATCATGCGACAAGACAACTAATTATTCAATACATAGACTAGCTTTTGGTCACATATATATATATATAACGTATTAAAAAAGTGGATATTAATTATAAATTTTATAAGAAAATAATAAACGTGTTTAATTTCTCCTAAGTATGCGTATAGTCTACTTTAAATTGTACAAGAAAGAGTAAAATTGGTAGGGACTAGGGAACCAAAAAGAAGGAGTTATTTACTTACGTACCTCTCTGAAAAATCAAAATTGGAGAATGCTTACCCTTTTTAAAAGATAGAATGCTTATATTGTTTCTAATGTTATGTGGGAGAAAATCTTCTTTAAACTATACATTATAAAACTAAGAAGAGAAGTCTCCCCACTTTTTGGATCTCTAACAACAAATTGGGCCGTAAGTTTCACATTACCGGCCCATTATAAATTTCTTGTAAGAAAAATACTAATAATATGATTCTGATATGGTGTTGAACCAAAAACAATGATATAGTTTATAAAAGATTTTTGTAATGCATGTTAAAAAATATTTATAAATATTTATGAGACTTTATAAGTCGTATAAAATGTTAACTCACAAGCATTTTATTGTCTAACAATTAGATTAACAAAACCTTTTAAAGTCCACAATTATTTTATTTATTTTTCACATGTGAAAAAAAATAGTAGAACCATTAAATGGATCATATAAACCAGACAAAACATAGTGCTTGTAGTAGTATTCTTGAAAACCTATATCATAGAACTTCTATTTTTCAAAAAAGAATGTAGAAAATATAAAACTGATACTTTTTCTTTCCGTCAAAATGTTCCGGATTGAAACCCATACATCTTTTCAGAGCGAGATCCAAATCATTTAATATAATTCTTATTTGGAGAGCATATCTCTCCTAAATAAACTTGAACTCATGATTTATTTGTTAAAAAAATCACTAGATCAAAAATTACTTGGTAAAACTAATGTTTTTATTATATAATCAGATTTTTTTAAAACATGTAGAAAATCAAATAAGAGATATATGATAATAAAACAAACATAGTCACTGTCGAGTGTCATAGCAATGTATTAGCATGTTGTATATGGCAACTTCTTCAAGGAAATCAGATGGAGATAAGTTTCTCAATATTGATTTGTCTACTACTTTGAGTAGCTAGAGAGAAGGAATGGAAGAAGTGTCATGGCCTCGAGTCATTTTGTTCATTTTATGTTTTTGGTAGAGCCCATTTTGAGAGACTAGAATGAATTGTGGAGCTACTGATTTAATGTTAAACGGTCCAAAGCTGTAAGTGAGCCAAGAGCATGGAGTCTGTTTATGTCGTCATCCTCACTTACTTTTCTAGACGGACGATGCAATACTATATAATATATGAATTAAGAATATATGGTTGGATAAAGTATGCATGTCGTCACGTTGTAATCGTCAGAAATTAAGTATATTTTATATAATTTAATTGACCAATTCCACACTCTTGGAAGCCACATTTAATTTTGTTAGTGACCCTTCGGAGTTGGTCAGGTAGCTTTTTCCTTAATTTAAAATACCACCAATTTGGTATTTTAGTTCATACATTAACGCTTATTTTATGTCCCAAATCTTTGAACAAATCTTGAACATGTAAAAAGTCTATTAGGTTATGCTGTCTCTTTGCTTCCAAAAACTTAATTAGTATAAACTTGACTTTGTGAAATTTTACTTTTATACGTTAAGGCAAAGATAATTTAAAGTATTTACAAGGTATGTGTTTTAGTTAACTGATTGAAAACATATTATAATAAAGATGTCACTGACCAATAACCCAGAACTTAGGTTAATTATTTTTAATTTTACTTTTCAATCATTATTTTCAGAATACATTCAGGTTTTAACTGTTATTTAGTGGAGTATAACTCATCCAACGGTTCAATCAACAATCACTTGGCATGTCATACATCTTAACAAATTTGTAATTTTTACACTAATGAGAAAGAGATAAAACCCATTGATGATTCTGTATCAGACAAAGGTCAATGAATAATTTTCAGTAGTAATTTTTACTATCGTTTTGATAATTCGTGATCACGTCACTGTATTGCATCACACACACATGAATATAATAATAACAACCACATTGAGAGGTTATAATTAAGAGACAGCGCAAGATATCATATGATAACCATGTTAACCCCTTTAATAATGGCTAAAGGCTAAAACCAACCAAAAAGGAAAATAAAATAAAAATCAGAAGAACAGAAAAAGAAAATGAGCAATCACAATTTATATTTACAGAAACAGATTATTTACAGTAAAACCCCTCAAAGAAAAATGAAGAAAAGAAATAAAAATAAAGGTTTGACTTCGGGAAGACCTCAAGGTTTTTGCCCAGATTCAGATTCGGATTCGATAAAAATCCGAAATTAGTGATCAATTTCAAATCATAAAACCAATTAATAATAATTTACATATGAGAATGATTTCCTCTTTGTACAAAAATCAGAAAGTTGCCGCCATTTTTGAAGTTGATTGCTTATCGAATTTAGCCTTGGAGGAGTGTCTCCGGCGATATTCTTTGTTATTTCCCGACGGCTCCACCACATCCGCCGCGAATCTCACCTTCTTCTTTATCACCACATTTTTCTGCGATCCTGTCACATAAACAACGAATTTCTCAATTATAAACAAATTATTCATGATTAGTTTAAGAATGAAGAGAATGAATCGAGTTGTTTGCGTACGGATTTCGAAATCGAACTTGTCCATGTAATCAGAGAGAAGACGCTTGTGAAATTGACTGGCTAAGAACACGACGCTTCCTGAGACGGCGAAAACCGCCATGAAACCTAAGGAACTCTCCATATATATATAAATTTAGGGTTTTAATTTTAATTTAACAGGAAATCAATCTCAAATTCTCCGAGGAATTTGGTCGTGTTTAACTGAGAAAATTATAAGAAGGTTTTACGATGAAGGGACATGATCGGAGAAGAGAAATAGAGAAGGAGAGAAGAAGAGAGAGACGGAAGAAGCATTGCGAAAACCACAACGACAGAGAGGATAGAGAAACCAGAATTGCTGCTTCTTTTCATTTATATAATATACTCAGTTTTTTTTTTACGTAACTAAATATAGAGCCCTTTTTTTGGTTATTAATTTATTCTTATCAATTTTAGTATTTTTTTTTCTTCTTATTTGGTCAACAAACATACAAATTTGTTTGCTTTTATGGTTTTATTGTTTTATTTTTTCGGTATTTTCTAATTGTAAAAGCATTCTTTTAATAATAAAATAGAACATTACAAACCACAAACTGACTACACAATTAAATAACACAGAAAAACATAATCTGACTGATGGTATAAAAATATAGCATAAAATACAGAAGTTCAACCAAAAGAAATTTAAACCGGCAAATAAAGAACTTTAGAAATATCAACTAGAACAAATTTCGAAAAGAATAACAATTACAAGAAATAGTTCACTTAAAATAAATGAAAGATCAAACACTAAAACTAAACTACTAATCCAAGAAAAGCCACTAAACGTCGCATATAATATATTTAGCATCAAATAGCATTAATAAGACTGGAGTGCCACACCACTATTAAACCAGAAGCAACACCAATATAATTGAAAAACATAATCACAAAAACGAAAGATACAGAAACTTCTTCCATCATGTCAAAGCAAGACCACATAAAGCTAACCCACAAACCGGAAAACAAGGAAGAAATCATTGAATATCAACTCGAAACAAGCCATGGAGGATCAACCACTCTTACATGCGGATACTCCTCGACTCAAATGACCACTATCTACAGGTAGAAATTGGTGATCTTTTCGCGAGAGAAGAAAAGAAAAATAAAACCACAGTTGCGTTTATAACTCTCACCTAAAGCTCCAAAGTGTTGTGTAAGCTTCATTAACTTAGGGTCTAAGATAAACCTTAATAAGATATGATTAAGGTTTAAGATAAGACCAAAAGAAAAGTCTAGATAAGTCTAAGAATTGTAGATATTTGTTTAGATATGATTATGTAAGATTATGATAAGGTTTTAGAAATATATATATAGGTTAGTCTTTTGAGTTGTAATAGACTAATAAGAAGAGAAGAGAAACTTTGTGTATTGATTAAGATTAATACAAAGAGAGGTTTCAAGGATTTGCTTGTTTGAATTCATTATTTATTTGGTATCAGAGCTAACCAGGTTTTGTAGATTGTTCTTGAAGGTCTTTAAAACAAATTCGGAACAATGGGAGACGATGTAAAGACTATGAAGAGAGACTCTGTTCCCTCCTCGGTTCTGTGTCCAATGTTATCTCCTACCAATTACACAGTGTGGGCGATGAAGATGAAGGTTGTTCTCCAAGTTCACAAGGTATGGGAAGCAATAGATATTGGTTATAGTGTTGATGAGAAAAACTACTTGGCAACACCATTATTGTTCCAATCGATTCCTGAAAATTTGATCTTGCAAATCGGAGAACAAGATTCACCCAAAGCATTGTGGGAGTCAATTAAGTCACTGAATCAAGGAGCTGAAAGAGTTAAAGAGGCAAGGCTTCAAACTCTTATGTCAGAGTTTGATAGGCTTCGAATGAAGGAAACAGAAAACATAGACGCTTTCTCCGGAAAAATGAAAGTAATAGCTTCAAACTCAGCTGCGTTGGGACAGACAATTGAAGAACCAAGACTGATTCTGGATTTGAACATGACTGGATTTGAAGACATTGTAGGAAGAATGAAAGCGTATGAGGAAAGAATAAAAGAATAAGAAGTTTAGTCACATGAAAATCTACTCTACTCAAGTGAATACAACAACAAAAGACAGACATATGGGAAAGGAAAGAATCGCACACACAGAACAGAGAAAAGAAGGATCGATCAAATATAATCTGCTTCAGGTGCGATAAGAAGGGACACTTCTCATCAGTATGTCCAGAACGAAAGAAGAAACTGGAAGAGTTGAACAAAGTGGTAGAGAGACAAGGAGACTCAGATACAGATGAAGGAGAAGAAACGGTATATATGCATGTTGCAATTCTTCTCAATGAAGAGAAAGTGTTTCCAGAAGGTTATAACGATGGGAGCAAAGAAGGCGAAGAGTGGTACCTTGACAATGGAGCAAGCAACCACATGACAGGAGAAAAATCCTATTTCTCCGAACTGAACTCAAAAATCAAAGGAAAGGTGAGATTTGGGGATGGTTCAAGTGTTAAAATTGAAGGAAAAAGCACAATCACCTTCAAAACAAAAGACGGAAAATTCAGAAACTTCAATGCTATGGTTGAAAAGGAGTATGAAGGAAAGATTCAGATGCTTAGGACAGACAGAGGAGGTGAATTCCTGTCAAGTGAGTTTCGTGCTTACTGTGAGATGAATGGAATCAGGAGGCAAACAACTGCACCGTATTCACCACAGCAAAATGGTGTGGTTGAGCGACGGAACAGAACCCTGATGGGAATGACAAGAAGCATCCTAAAGGCCATGAAAGTTCCGAATTATATGTGGGGAGAGGGAGTAAGGCATGCAACTTACTTGATAAATCGAGTCACAACAAGATCACTGCAAAGACAAACACCCTATGAAAGTTTTAAAGGAAAGAAACCGAGAGTTGATCACATACGCGTGTTTGGATCTATCGTCTATGCCAAGATTGATGCTGCAGGTCTAAAGAAGCTAGATGACCGATCACAGACTCTAGTTCACCTTGGAAACGAACCAGGGACGAAAGCTTGCAGGCTCATAAATCCAACAACCAAAAGAATAGTGATTAGTAGAGATGTTACATTTGCAGAAAATAAGGCTTGGAATTGGAAGGGAGAAGAAGAAGAAAATACCAACTCAGACTCTCAAGTGTTTCAGTTACCTTATGAAGTGCTTCAAGAAAATATGTCAGAGCTAGAGGACCATGAAACAGGTGATGATGCAGAAAGTGCTGCAGAAGAAAGTACACCTGCAACAGAGGAAACAGAAGAAACATTACCAACATTACGAAGAACTCAACGACAAGTACACACTCCCTCATATTTGAATGACTATGTGTTTCTTGTGAATGTTGAGTGCGAAAGACTGCTACTCTCACTGAACAATGAGCCAATGAGTTATCAAGAAGCCAAAGATTCAGTGGAATGGAACAAAGCATGTATAGATGAGATAAAATCAATTGAGCAGAACAAGACATGGAGGTTAGTGGATAAACCTTATGAAGCAAAAGTGATTGGTCTGAAGTGGATCTTTAAACTCAAGAGGAATGCAGATGGGACAGTTAACAAGCACAAGACTCGTCTAGTTGCAAAGGGGTATGCACAACAAGCTGGCATTGATTTTGACGAAGTGTTCACCCCAGTTGCACGCATAGAAACTATAAGGTTGCTCATGGGAATCTCTGCTTATAATGGGTGGGAAATCCATCACCTAGATGTAAAGACGGCTTTCTTGCATGGATTGCTTCTTGAAGACGTATATGTAACTCAACCTATATGATTTGAAAAGAAGGGAGAAGAATCAAAAGTTTTCAAATTATCAAAAGCACTCTATGAACTTCGACAAGCACCTCGATGTTGGAATACAAAGCTTCATGAGATCTTGAGAAACCTTTCCTTTACAAGATGTGCACATGAAAGCTCTGTGTACAGGAAAGAAGAAGGAAGGAATTGCTTGATAGTAGTTGTATACGTTGACGACCTATTTGTGACTGGGAACACGCAGAGGATCATTCTGGATTTCAAGAGTGCAATGTCAAGAAACTTTGAAATGACTGATCTAGGTAAATTAAGTTTTTACCTTGGCATAAAGGTGAATCAAAGAGAACACATAATAGAGATCAAGCAAGAAGCGTATGCTAGAAAAATACTCAAGGAAGCTGGGCTAGAAGAGTGTAACATGACTCATGTACCAATGGATTTCGGACTGAAGCTGAGCAAGAATGAGGAAGCTGATCCTGAAATAAATGCAACAGAATATCGAAGGAAGATTGGCTGCCTTAGGTACCTGCTTCATACGAGACCTGATCTAGCATTTTCAGTAGGTATGTTAAGCAGATATATGCATCAACCTTGTGAATCACATGGAAGAATACTGAAGAAGATTCTGAGGTATCTAAGTGTGACAGTAAGCTATGGTTTGATGTACAAGAAAGGAGGATCAAACTTACTTGTTGGTTACAGCGATAGTAGCCACAATGTAGACTTAGACGATGTTAGAAGCACCTTAGGTCACATCTTTTACTTTGGTGACGCTCCAGTCTCATGGTGTTCGCAGAAGCAGAACACGGTTGCACTCTCATCCTGCGAGGCAGAGTTCATGGCAGCTACAGAAGCCTGCAAGCAAGCCTTATGGTTACAGGAGCTGCTGAGTGAGATAACAGCCAATGAAAGCAAGAAACAACAATCAGACTCGACAACAAATCAGCTTTGGAGCTAACAAGAAATCCTGTTTTCCATGGACGAAGTAAGCACATCCATAAACGTTACCATTTCATTCGGGAGTGCATTAACAATGGCCAGATTGATGTTGAGCATGTGCTAGGAGAGAGACGATTAGCTGACATCTTGACGAAGGCATTGGCAAGGATCAAGTTCAAGCAAATGAGAAGCCTCATTGGAGTTCAAGAGTTTAGTGAAAAGGAAATGAAGTTTAGAAGGGAGAATGTTATGTAAGCTTCATTAACTTAGGGTCTAAGATAAACCTTAATAAGATATGATTAAAGTTTAAGATAAGACCAAAAGATAAGTCTAGATAAGTTTAAGAATTGTAGAGATTTGTTTAGATATGATTATGTAAGATTATGATAAGGTTTTAGAAGTATATATATAGGTTAGTCTTTTGAGTTGTAATAGACTAACAAGAAGAGAAGAGAAAAACTTTGTGTATTGATTAAGATTAATACAAAGAGAGGTTTCAAGGATTTGCTTGTTTGAATTCATTCTTTACAAAGAACCTCAAAGAAGAGCTTGTAAATTACCCAACAACAGAAACTTATCCCATATAGCAAACAACAAGAAGAACCCAGACTTGAAAACAATCACGATCAAAGAAAAAAAAGCTAATTGAGAAGAAGCGAAAAGATAAAAAATTTACCTTGAAGCTAACTAAGACCAAGGAATGAGATCATAAAGCAACCAAGCACCAACAATCTTTCAAGAGACAGATCTTGGCCAAAAATTTATTTTCTCCTCAATTGTGGGTTTTTCTTACCAATATAAGATCCTAGTTCTTCATCTATGAGGTACATTTATTCACTAAAGAAGGTTTCATTACCATCTCTAACTTTGTTTTACCTTGTAGTGGTGACTTTGATCAATGGTTCGAATTATCATTTTCTGAGTTCTTTTATATCTAATTTAGCTTTCTTTTTATTTTTGTTAATTTAATTATTTTTTGTCAAACAGATTCTTCATTAAAAAGATCGGTTACATGGATACTAGGCCTGAGCCATAGAATGCTTTCACAAAATCGACATAAGAAAAATAGATAATACTAAATAGAATTTCGATCAGAGAAACAAAGAAAATCTTCTCAAAGCTTTGGATGTCCTCAAACCAACTTTGATGAAATTTTCCTAGGTCTTCACGTAATCCAAAGGGAAATATATCCTAATGCAGATGAAAGCGAACAAAAAAATCCATGGTCTTGCAGAGCCACCAGGACTGAGCTTCGCTTAACAAAGCTCCGATACACCGAATAATAGAAAGTGTTATCTTCTACGGTAGAAAAAGATTTGGAAAGATCTTTCCAAAGTTAGAAAAATTGATGCGCCACTAAACGGTTTACCTCAAATTGAAAAAATATTTATGAACTGGTCTTGCAAAAATTGGCCCATTTTCAATTGAGACTTGAGTATCTTGCCTTATATTGACCGTTAAACAGAGAACATGCCCAATAAGATTGTTGGTCAAAAATCCTAGACAAGCTAGGGGAAAGGAACACGCCGCCTGAGAGTTTTCTCTGATGCCATCACGCTTTGGGTCCTCACCAAGAAGAGACGGAGATGCATAAGAAGTGAATACTGGAAGACTGACATATACCCAGATGAGATCAGATCCGTCGATGGTGCAAAACTTACCACCGAGCAAATCTAATGCATGAAGGCTCATAGATCTACAAGATGAAGCGATTATCACTGTCGGATCCGCACGAGTGGTGAAAAAAAGATGGAGGCGATGCTCGCGAGTAAGGGGGGTGTGTACTGGACACCCAAGGGTTCAAAGGTATGATTTTTTTCCTAATGACTTTATAAGTTTTGCCTTTTCTTCTTCACCAACTACATGTCCAACTTCAATTTGATTGTTCTCCACACTTTCACGGATGAAGTGATCTTTTGAAAGAATATGTTTGCTTCTTTGGTGAAAATATTGAGTTTTTTGTAAGTGAAATGGTAGATTTGTTATCAATCCTTAACTTGACTTCCTTATCTTCATTTAAGATCTCTTTTAAGAATTCTTTTAGCCAAATTGTTTGCTTTACAGGTTCGGTTGCAACCATGAACTCGACTTCAGAAGAAGATAGTATAACTATGATCTATTTTTGTGAAGACCATGTGATCAGAGATCAGACAAGATAAAATACATGACCAGAGGTGCTTTTACCATCATCAACATCAATGTTATGACTACTACCACTATATACGATGATTGTCTTTGATGCATATTTCGCAAAGTGTAAACCAAAGTTTTTTGTCCCTCTGATGTACCTTAAGACATGTTTGAGAGTTTTTCCTTGTGATTCTCTTGGATTTGTATATATCGTCTCAACACTCAAACTGCATATGCTATGTCAAGTCTTGTATAAACCAAACATCTCAAGCATCCAATCGTCTTTCTTTACTCTACGACATCAATTTATGTTTTGTTTTTAGCTTTTGAAAGTTTCAAATTTAATTCCATTGGTGCTTGAGATGAATTACATGAATACATATTTATATCTTTGTATCTTTAAGGATTCCTTTAGCATAACCTTCTTGTTTTATTCTTATCCAATCATCTCCTTGAATCACTTCAATTCCAAGGTAGTTATGTTAGCTTACCTAGATCACACATCTCAAGCTCTCTTGACATATCTTTCTTAAATTGATATATGATTCTTTGAGTTGTTCAGGTAACAAAGAGATCATCAACATAGATAACTACAAACAAGAAATCATTATTTTCCTTTTTAATATAGACCGAAGACTCTTTTACACATTTCTTGAAGTTTATCTAACATGATCGAGTTTCACATTCCAAGCCCTTGGTGCTTGGATGTGAAACCTTCCAGTTGGCTTACATAGACTATCTCATTCAAATCTCCATTTAAGAAGGTTGTTTTGACATCAAGATATAAAAATGGTGAATTTTCAACCGTTTGTAGCTGCAAGTGGTATAAGTAGTCGTATAGTTATGAGTCATGCAACGAGTGCAAATACTTCTTCAAAGTCTATACCTTGTTGTTATACATAGGCTTTTGGTACTAGCCTTTCTTTGTACTTGTTAATCGAACCATACACATTTCTTTTAATCCTGAAGATCCACTTTAAAACAATAGGTTTAACTCCATCGGGTTTATCAATTAGTTCCCAAGTTATGCTTTTAATGATTGAATCTATTTCAGTTTTCATTGCAGCAATCCACTCTTGTAGATCTTTTGCTTCTATATAATTCTTTAGTTCTCCAATTATTCTTATTAGTAACATTTCTCCTTCTAGTTCAACTAATAACACATAATCATCAAATATTTTGGCTTGGAAATCTTACGACCATATCTTGTAATAGGTTGATCATTTGTTTGATTCACATCATCATCAACACTGGGTTCTTCTTCTTGGTTTGTTAGTTCTTCTTTTGGTCTCTCTTGGTTGTTCTCAAGTTCATCATGATCATCTTTTGGTTTGTTTACTCCTTCTCCAAGATTTTCTTGATGAATCTTGAACATACCCGACTCACCATCAATTTATTTGGAATAAGTCTAATCCCATGTTTTTCCTTCATCAAAAATTACAATTCTACTCACTATTACTTTTCTTGAGATTGTATTATAGAGTCTATATGTTTTAGAACCTGATTTTGTCCCAAGGTTAATCACACTTCTTGTTTAATCATCGAGTTTCTTAAGGTGTAGTCCATTGATTTTTGCATAAGCAACACAACCAAAGGTCCTCAAGTGTTCAATATTTGTATTTTTACCCGTGAACTTCTCAAATGAGTTTGTCTTTTTAGAGCTTTTGTAGGTATCCTATTGATGAGGTAGGTTGAATGACGTATTATAACACATTCAAAACCTTCATCTCTGTAAGTAAGGTTCTTGTCATCTCCATGTGAGTACGATTTATTTTCTCAATTACACCATTTTGTTGAGGTATGTATGGTACAATTAAGTGTCTTGTGATACCATTCTCGTAAAAAAATAAATAGAATTCACCTAAAGAAAATCTTCTCCTCTATCAATGCGAAAAGTTTTGAATGTCAAATTCGTTTGTTTTTAACAAATTCCTTGAAATTTTGAATCGATCGAATGCCTCGCTTTTCTACTTTAGTAGAATGAACCATATGTATCTTGAATGATCATCTACCAAGACAAAAACGTACCGGTTACTTGCTAGAGTTGAAGGTGTTATCTGACCACATAAGTTTCCATGAATGAGTTCCAAGACTTGTTGTGCAAAAAAATCTTAGTTAGGAATGAGTTTTTGATTTGTTTCCCAATTAGACAAACTTTGCATATAATCTTCTCATGAATTATTAGCGGTAATCCAATATTCATCTCCTTCTTCACCATATTATTCATTACATCAAAGCTTACATGTCCTAGTCGAGAATGCAAGATAATGCCAAATCTATGTGGTGTCATCATCTTTGAAAAGAAGGCTCTTTGATGACGTATCTAAAAAGACATTTTGTATAATTGATTTGTTGATTGTGTTACTTGAAGTAGAAGTCTTCCTCGTGGATCTTTAAGATGTAATTTATCTCATTTCATCTTAACTAGCTTCACACTCATTCTCAATTGCTTGTCCAAGACTTATGATATTATGTTTCATATCGGGTATTAAGTAGATGTCTTTGAGATCATTTTGTTGCCAATTTTTCCAATAAACACGGTATACCTTTTTCCAACTATGTTAACATGTGAGCCATCTCCAAAATTCACTTTCCCTTTGACGGTTTCATCTAGGTTAGAGAACAACTCTTTGTTTCTCGTCATGTGATTACTTGCTCCATGATCAAGATGCTAAATTCTTGATCATACTTTACTTGCATCATAATTATGAGGAAATACTTTATCTTCATTCAAGAATACAACCTCATATACAACCTCACATTCATTAAAATTTACTTCTTGATTCTCTTTAGGTCTATCAAGACAAGCTGAAACGAAGTTACTAGACTTATCACATCTCCAACATATCCTTTATATTGATCTATCTTTTGATTTTGATTATAACTTTTGGTTTCTTCTTGGATTCGGCTATTAGATCTTCCTCGACCCTTTCATTTTCCTCGACCTTCTCTACCACCTTTGTTATAACTTCATATGTTCTCTCATTTTTCATAATCATTGTTTGTGAACATGACTTTTCCTTGATCCTCTACATGTGATTCAACTCCAATTTGTTCATTAAACGCCTTTATTCTCCCAGCTATGTCTTTATAGCTCGTTTTCTTAAGGTCTAGAACTTGCTCAAGAGAAGGTACAATGTGGATAAACTTATTTCTTACAAAGTCCATTTAGAATTTTTTTAACTAGCTTTGTTTCATCCAAGGATTATCCAAGTGAAGTTGATTGAGCTGTAAAACCAGAAATCTTTCCAGTAAATCATCAACTGTAATGGTGTCACACATCTTCAATCTCTTTAGGTATGTCATCAAAGTTTGTAGTCGTGCTTCCTTCACATGATCAACTCCTTGATATTGTGATTTAATGGCATCCCAAAGGCCTTTTGCCATACTTTGATCTCAGATTTGTAAGATGAGTATCTCTAGAATGGATTGAAACAAGTTAGCTATAGCCACATCGTTTTTCTTTTGATCTGTAGATCCCGAATCAATTGTTTCCCCACACTTCACTAACTCGAAGTGTAATTTTCATTCTTATCGTAAAATTTTGTAGCTTGTAAATGTCAACATAGGAAAATGGATCTATGGCACTCCAAGGTCCTTGGTTCTCGGTGGTGGTTGATTCATGTCTCCCATCCTTGGCTACGTGAGACATCTCGTTTGCTCGATCAGATCTTCGACTCAAGCTCTTATACCAATTGAAATCAAACATGTAAAAGCCTAAAACACTATTCTTTTTTATTGATTAAAAAACTTTCTTAAAACTTAACAAAACACATTCTCATAAATTTTTAATAACAACTCTCCAAAACATTTATTTATAAACTAGATTAATTTCTCTAATTTATTAAGATTTGTATGAATATAATCATTTTATTTGACTTTGTCTATATTAACTAACTTTTATTAAAGATAACTTGTATCCTAAGCAAAAGAGAATTATCCAACAAATAAAAATATTTAATTTTAATTTGGATGATGACTGAATGACACAATCT
>JAKUCM010008123.1:0-20134 GCA_023374145.1 Lepidium sativum
AAAGGGATGAATGTCTCAGACAGGTACGTCAAAATCATTGTTTTTACATTTTTGTGTATAATACAAAAATAATGCAGAGAGTTTGATTTAAAATTTCATGAATCGAATATTCATACTGTTAAGTCCAAGTCTCAATTATGAATATTCAAGATTCGCATTATTGTTTTTTTTCTTTTGAATAATGTTTTTATTTCATGGATATTACTATTTGATGAAGGTTGATAAATATAACCGTATTAATAATAACAGTTTACCAAACACGTCACATCGAGTCGCTTTTACTACTTGGACATATCTGAATCTGACTTTGACTTTGAAATTTGAACATTACTTCTGTCTTGTTTATTTATACATATAGGTACCCTTTTTATTAACTAAATAGGTCACTTGGGTCCATCATTAGCATAGGTGCATTAACTATTGGCTTTTGCGAAAAGAGCATTGAATTAAGTCTTGATTCGATGACTAAGATCTGATGTGATTTACTGTTTGAAGCTATTTGAATACGTACACAGCTCGAATGTCATAGATGGCTGTAGCATCACCTGTCCTTCAAATACTGAATCATCCATACCTTCTGGATCCATCAGAGGGTCAGATTAGCTATAACTAGACCTCTCTTTGCCTATTACCTCTCGATTTGGAACCGCAAATTTTGCTGCTAAGATTCAGCTTGCTTATTGCGAGCGTTATACTTGCTGAGCTGTAACACACATAAACAACTATTCTTTTGTCTTCACTTTTTAAGAATCTCACTTAAAGTGACCTTCAGCAATTACTTTGTTTCTTATTTGGTTTCAGGGTTAATATCCCATACGTACACACGCTACTATTCTCTTGTAGACTTCAAATCATGGTGGACCCATATGTATCAAGGGACGAGTTTCATACATATGTGGGAAATGAGCAAACAACCTTGTTGCGGGTAGATATATTGCTCGGAGTTAAATAAAGCTATATAATTTACTTAAAAAGAAATTTTGGTAGAAGACTAATATAGAATTTATATGTATAAAGAATCGGTGACGCAGTCTAGTTACTTTCAGTATGGTGGTGGTAACATGTTATAGCTAATGACTCAGACATTTGTATTTACATATCTTCGTAATATTTATTACTTTAAATATTCTTTGTGTTTACTTTAAATACTCTTGCATCATTTAAAGATTTAAAATAAATCTAGCACATTGTGTGTATGGCTCTTACTAATCTAGATTTGATCATTTTAAATAAAAATGACTAAAACGGACCACTTGTAAACAAATTCACCAACCAAACTAAAAAATCTTTAGAACTGACCCAGAACCACTATATTGTCATAGTTCCAATCCAAATATACTTTTGCTTTGGTTTGGAAATCAGCCATAGATGTATATGTACACTCTTTTCAAATGGTGTGATCAGTAATTCAAACTTTACAACGCCGAATTAGAATTCTGGTGGTAAATTATGCAAAAGTGTGGACATTTAACCCTAAAACCAACACACTTCATGCATATTATATAGATTTACATGTAGGACTACATATGTGCGAAATAAGAGACATGTTACTTTTACTATGTTGGTTAGAAAAGGTTGGTAATGGAAGTTGAGTTAATTAATGAGAAGGGATATGAAAAATGAGAACGTCAGCGATTAGGATTATGTTTCATAGCGTTGAACAGATGGATGGAAGCACTAAAGCATGTGAGGGTGGGGGCAGGTAAGTGTCCTTTAAACAATAAGAAGTGGGTCTTCTTCGCATTAGGTTTCTGACAAACTTACCCATACTTACACCACATTTTTCTTTTGTAAGAAATTTAACAAATATTATCATCCAAAGAGTACTTTTTCGTCCTTTCTTCTAATTCCTTTAATTGCGACACTCTTAACGGACTTCGGTTAAGACCCAGCCTGATGAAAGCATTCATACTTTTATGTATGTATTACAGTATTCTTGCGACATGAGACTCTTGTTTACGTATATTTTTGGAATTTTGCTTTACATATCTCAAAATTTAAAAGAAGAAGACCGTTCGTTGCCACAATACTAGTATTAATCAGGACCCGTGTGTAACATGTATGTATATATCCTCGTAGTATATAAAAACTCTTTCTTGTTTAGCCTTCTCGGGTCCTACATATAGCTATGGTAAGCATTGTATTAGCTAATGATAACACTTTCTTTTCTACATTAATCTCCCTGCCTTGTGTGATTCGAGTTTATACCCAGTTATCCATATGTCTTAATGGTTAGTCAAAGACCTTAAGCTGCAGGTGCCGACTGCCGACCCTAGCATGAGTTTTGGACCTTTGAAGTCTTTTCTTAGGCCGAATTTCCGGGTGTTCAATTCTAGGTATAAATAATTGCGTATCTCTATGTAAGATAATTTAAGATTTGAGTTATAGTCGTGTTTTGTCATCTAATACTGATTGGTGAATTACTAAACTAGTTTAAAAAAATGAGTTAATTACATTTCTAATTCAAAAGTATTGAAATTACAAATTTAATGTTTCAAGGTCAAATAAGGCTACTTTATCATTTTTCGTTTGAAAAGAAAAAAATATTACGAAACTGTCATTAATGAGTAATTTCACGTCAACCGCGCATAAGACAAGAAAAATTGTGTAGGTTTTGGCACATTATGTAGGTTTTGGTATGTTATGTAAGTTTTGTTATGTTATGTAGATTTTGATTCACGTTATGTAGGTTTTGCTACACGTTATGTATGTTTTGGTATGTTATGTAGGTTTTGATTTATGTTGTGTAGGTTTTGATATGTTATGTAGGTTTTGCTACACGTTGTGTAGGTTTTGATATGTTATGTAGGTTTTGATATGTTATATAGGTTTTGATTTACATTGTCTAGGTTTTGCTACATGTTATGTAGGTTTTAGTATGTTGTGTAGGTTTTGATTCACGTTGTGTAGGTTTTGGTATCTTATGTAGGTTTTGATTTATGTTGTTTAGGTTTTGGTATGTTATGTAGGTTTTGATATGTTATGTAGGTTTTGCTACACGTTGTGTAGGTTTTGATTTACGTCGTGTAGGTTTTGCTACATGTTATGTAGGTTTTAGTATGTTGTGTAGGTTTTAATATGTTGTATAGGTTTTGATTCACGTTGTGTAGGTTTTGGTATGTTATTTAGGTTTTGATTCATGTTGTATAGGTTTTGGTATGTTATGTAGATTTTGATTTACGTTGCGTAGGTTTTGTTACATGTTATGTAGGTTTTTTGTATGTTATGTAGGTTTTGATTCACGTTGTGTAGGTTTTGGTGTGTTATGTAGGTTTTGATTCAAAACATACATAACATAGCAAAACCTACACAAAGTGAATCAAAACCTACATAACATACCAAAACTTACATAACATTAATCAAAACCTACATGACATACCAAAACACCGTGTAGCAAAAACCTACATAACATACCAAAACATACATAACGTGAATCAAAACCTACATAACATTCCAAAACCTACACAACGTGTAGCAAAACCTATATAACATACCAAAACCTACACAACATGAATCAAAACCTACATAAAACCTACACAACGTAAATCAAAACATACATAGCATATCAAAACCTACATAACATAGCAAAACATATACAACGTGAATCAAAACCTACATAACATACCAAAACCTACACAACGTGTAGGAAAACCTACATAATATACCAACACCTACATAACGTGAATCAAAACCTACGTAACATAGCAAAACCTACATAACATACTAAAACCTACACAACGTGAATCAAAACCTACATAACATACCAAAACCTACATAACGTGAATCAAAACCTACATAACATACTAAAACCTACACAACGTATAATTTTGTGTTATAATACACGTTATATAGGTTTTTGTCACTATTCATCTTCTTCAACCTAACTTTTCAAAAATTTCAAAATTTTCAAAAGAAACTCACTAAACTTGTAATTTTGTGCTATAATCAAAATACCCAATCAATTTTCAACACAAAACAACTCAATTCACTCAATAAAACCCTCATATTCGAGTTAATAGAATACCTAATTTTGAAATTATAAACTTCCATGAAAATGAAGCTAATGAATTTATATTTTAGAGAAGAGATGAAGATGACTATATAATACCTAAAAATTCAAGAAATAGACACAAAAATAAGAAACAACAATGAATTTTTTTGAATTATTTAAAAAAAAATCTAAATGACATTCTCGTAATAAATGTATACCCTTAAAAAATACAAGTATATTCATTTTTTACTGTTCATAGTTGCCAAAATAATATTTTAGTAATTAACCTATTTTATTGAAATATTCTATTCATTCTTTCATATATATATATATATATGTTGATTTCTAGGTAAGTTTTGTTGAGGTGACATAATATCTTCTTACTATTCAAATAAATATCATTCTTTAAATTTCAAAGTAAAAGAGAAAATCAGATCCCTATTGATTAATCTAACGTCATAAGTATTCGCGACATATACAGTAGATTGAACTGCTCAGTGAACATTTGACAAGTAATAGAAACATAAGTCATGGATCAAATTGAAGACAAATCTAAAGGAACCCATGAGTTAGATGTCGTATGAAGTTGGTAGGGTTATGAATTTCAATTAGTGAAGTGAAAGGATTCAAAAAATGGTTCTGTGAAGGGAACACACCTAACAGAATCTCATGGATTAGCCTTTGTCTTCTGCTGCTCCCTTACGCCCCACTACTTGTCACATTCCTTCATTTTTATTCTTTAAATACTATCAATAATATATAGTTTTTTCTCTTTTCACCTTCAATTCTTTCTTCATTATTGTCCTTCTATATAATTTTATATAAATATATACAAGCAAAATTTCGTACCAAGTTCGACAGAACCTTATTTAATAGGCATGATCTTAGGTCGGGTCCTTACCCCACATTCATATATTTAAAAAACTGTTTTATCAAAACGAACTGTTCACGAAAACCTTACATATTATTATTCACTGTTAAGTGATAGTTCATAAGAGATTTAACGTTATAGTCTTATGATAAAAGTGATTAAATATCTGGTCCGGTTAAGTTAAAAGATTTAAGGAGAACTAAGCCGGTAATAGAAAGAAAGAAGTAGTGTAATTGTAACCAAATAAGAATGAGTTTAAGGAAAAGAGGGTAGAATTGAAGACAAAAACTTTATCGATGGATGTGAAAAATAGAGAGATAGGGGCAAAAGAAGGGCTATGAGATAAGATGGGTCATTGATGGATTCATCTTTGAAAATTGGAAGAGAGAAAATAAGAGTAATTCACTGTTTGGTTAGCTTTCACGTCATCTCTTTTTGGAAACTCCAAAAACAGTATGAGTTTGTGTGTGTCTTCGTGATCTGTTCCCACCATTTATCCTCTCTGTCTCTCCACTTCTTTTCAATTACTCTCACTTTCTTGTTCACTTCTTTCTTCCTCTCCTTATCAATCACCACATCTATTCCTTGTTGCATTTATTACTACACTACTTCGCCCTGCACCCTAACCAAACCGGACTTCATTGAATGAACTGCTTTTTAACATATGTAGGCTGTGATTGCTAGCGCAAACAGAAAGTCATTTACAAACCGTATGCAAACCATATTTTCAAGCAATTGTTTGAAAAGAGTCGGGTGTATTATTTTTGCATTTTATGCATAATTCTGATTTAAGAAACAATATATGTTCAAAAATAATAATCATTCATTTACAGTTATAAAAATAGTATTCTGTTAGTATGTGTTGAAAGTGGATCTGAGATTCTATTTCTGTCCACAAATAACAATTAGTTTTAAGTTATCAACTCGGCAAGTCAACTAACAATTCAAACGAGTTCTCTTCTCAGCAAGGCAATAACTTGGCAAGTGTTCTTCTCGGCAGGTCGTTATAGCCGAAGAAGGAAAGAATTCAGCAGATGTATTAATTAAAAGAGAAATGAAAATATTTTTGATCTGATTTTCGCAAAATAACCTTGAATCTAAACTGAATGTAATATCTTCAATTTTAAAGTAAACTGTAACCGACAATATACATTATAAATGAGGGAAAAGTCTCACAAAAAGACCACATTTTGATAATTGACACACAAGCAATACAAAACAATTCGGAATTTCTATCTTTTGATCATTCTCTTTGTTACTAGTTGAAATAGAGTCCTTACCCATTTTAGTTGGATTTAAATCTTAAGTGCTAAATCCTAGTCGAACAATATGTAAATATTATTTTTAGAACAATTATTTCAAAAATTTTACATACAAAATTTTATCTCAATACATTATTCAATCGTTGCAATGTTACTAATCCAAAATAATCTTCAAGCGAAGAAGTTTTACCAACCGTTACCTTCAAACGGTAGTTTAAAAATGACATTCGTTTCAACTTTTTATTTTTTCTAAATAGTCGTTTCAAACAGCGTCAATAATCAGACCAATATATTCATTGTATATTTGTATTTTTGCAAAATAATAATATTTTTTATTTTTAGTTATATATGTATATACATCTTTTTATTATGTCTTATAAGAAGTTGCAAAATCAAAGTTTATGAACAACTAAAAGTAAAAGATTTTGTGCAAAAATAAATTTTCAACTTGTCATTTTTGCAAAGTTACCCTCTATTTCTTAAAAGTACAAATTAAACCGACAACATGAAGAAATAATATGTACCCAGAATCAAAATTTTAAATTTACAATAAATTATATACCTAATTGACGCTTTCATGACAAGAAATTCAAATATATTAAATTTGTAAAATCAAATGTATGTGGCTTGAAACTATGTGAAACAATGGAGTAGTTAATATTTATGAGTGAAATCAGTTTTGAATTGATCGCTTTGATAGTCCATGTTAATACATGGGACCAATGAATCAATAGCTAACCTCTCAAAATCAATTCAATGACATTTATATATTGGTGATGTAATGTTATATTTGTTTTGGTTTTAGGTGATGTAATGCTATTAATTCTTAGGATTGTACGTTTAACTTATTTTATTATCATCTCCAAGCGTTACAGAATGCGCACTAAATACTTTGTCGAAGTTAACATAGACAACCCCCAAATTAGTTGGATTTTGAATGGTTCTATAGTATTCACGTTTAAAAGCAAGTATATTCCCTCAGAGTTAGTGATTGTTCTTTGATAAATAAAGTGTGGTCATGCGTGTGAGTGTAGTACAATAAGGAGAATACACGTGATGTTTGTTCGACATCACACGCCAAAATCGGGCCATGGGGACGCATTACAGTTGAATAGAAATGACTTCTCCTTTGAATTGAATTGGATCCTATGTTACTCTCCTTCTGCACATAGACTTCATCTCTACCCCCTCATTTTACCAATACTTATAATTCCAATCAAAACGAAATTTAAATTTCTAACAACTTAATTATTCTTCACTTGCATTGACTGCTATAATTCACATGATGAACATTTGACACTATCCTAACCACTTTACAAGATCTTTTAATTATTGATTCTATGATATTAACCATATTTTGATAGCAACAAAAGAAATCATCTAAATATTTTAAAAATATCTAGTGGCGAATGGAAAAAAAATACACTACTCAAATTCGAACCTCTCTTGACGCTTCTTTGTGTGGTAGTTCTATGTGTTTTCATTTGGCTCTTCCTAGTCTTTGGATGTAGTTAGTTTCAGACAAACTTAATACTCTATCCGAACTCAAACTACTTAGGGTATCAGAAAAAAAACTCATCTAATAAGTGACTATAACTATTTCATTTTTTCTACCAATTTCCAAATATTGAGAAAATATATATATATATATATATATCATGAGTATATAATTTTAGAACATTTATTGTTAGTTGTTGACTTATGTGTACGTAAAGAGTAGATGTGAGACTGATTAAATGCAATATCAAAAGTAAACGCTATTGTCAAAGAAGAGACTGAGAAAATTGTGCATCGAGGGAAATAATGAAAAGAGAAGTATATGAGATTTGGTTGAAATAGAAAGTCATGTATTAAGTCAGAAGAGGAAAATCGAGTTTTGGATCAATTTCAGCGGCTAATAATGTCTCATATATTTTGGAAACAAAGAAAACGTTTTAAATTATATAGAAAGTGAATATATTAATTCGACTTTGGACTGAGTCACGGATGAACTGTACACTAGGATGCTAATCTAAAACAAATATGGCTATAAGATTATAAAAGAAAGTTACAAAAGTGAATTGAAACAAAACAAAAGAAGTCCGCACCTTAGCTAGCTAGTGGTTCTTGTCAGTTTGGTTGTAAAGTTTTTCTTACAAAACAAAGATTAGTGTGTTCCACCATAATTTACTTCACAATTATATTTATTACAATAAAGAAGCGTTAAAAAAATAACAAATGGGGGTTCTCCAGAATACATTATAAATTGAAATAAAGCTGCATACTTTCTATTTCAGAAATTTTGGTATATAATATTATATAAAAGGTAATTCAAAATGATTGACCGATAAAAAAATGGAGAAGATAGAAGAGAGAAAGTAGTGCGTTCGGTTAATCTCTAGGCAGAAGATGGTACAGACCTGCGACCCTTTTGAATATGATAATAATATTTAATGGTTTACGTCTGCCAATTGGGGTTTCTGGTCAAATACGAAAAGGTCGTAACATCTTTTTTTATTTATATTTTATTTTTACTGTCCTCATTACATTATGTGGGATATTTAGGGGACTGTTTTATTGTTTATTTCGGTTCATGATATTCATGAGACTGTACACTCTAAAAAATCAAATATTAAAAAATTGTGTATGCAGTCTAATCCATTGACCATATAGTCAAATCTTCACTAACCTGCTAACTACAATTGATTAACGGGTAAGATCTACTTTTTAGTTGGACCTAAAACTTATAACCTAATCCACTTCATAACATAATGGTTTAAATATAGCTTAGATTTAGAGCATTTTGACATTCGTAGTTAAATGTATCAACTTTATTGGAAATTTGTTTTTAATCTTTTTTACGTAACAAGGAGATTAATTGTGTAGACTACCTATTTTCAAAATCTTGTACAAAATACAATTTTTTAGTTTTGAGGACAAAAACAATGACGAGTATACCCTTGTGAGAATAAAAAGAAGAGACATGAAATGTTGATGGAGAAGTCATCGTTATACGTGAGTAAAAGAGAGAATAATGTGAAAGGGAAGCAATGTTTCAACGACAATTAAAATGCGTACAATGATATCCACAAACTAAAATATGTCTACGAATGTTGTCTACAATTAAAATATGTCCATGAGTGATGTCAACAACTAAAAAAATGTAAAATTGCTTTTAAGTTTTGAACACAATTCGATATGATTATTCTCCCAATCGTTTCGAAATGGTTTTTGCCCTTGAATGATGTCCACAGCTGAAATATGTCCATAACTAAATGTCTTCCTTTTGAATTCATTCAAATGATGTTGAAATAATCCCGAAATCTCATTTCAAGTAGCTGCCACGCGTCACGAGCCCATGTCTTCCTTTTGCTCTTCATTTCACGAGATCGTTTGTTGAAGAAGAAAAGTTGAAGAGAAAGACATTGAAGAAAAGAATGACGTATGATGATGAATAGTAGAAGAGACCTTGCAATTGGAGAAGAGAGTGAAGTGTGGAAATTCAAACATCAAATTACAAGGGTTATTTTGGTCATTTAAGAGAGAAAGAAATGTGAAAAAGTAGAAAACATAATGTTTTGAAAAAAGAGCATTTGATACAAATAAAATATAAAAAGGGCATTTAGTATAATTATATCTTTTATAAATAAGAAAAAGAAAAAAAGAGGGGACAAGTGGAGATTAAGAGAGAAAAAGGAAAGTTTAAGGAAAATGAAATGAAAAAAGAAATGTGGCCGAGAATTAGTTACGTTAAGAAGAGACACGACCCATTCTCCAATGTTAAACTCTCTTCTTTGCCTTCATCCTTTTTTGGTAATTTAGTTCTGTTTCACCTTTTTGTCTTTCAACTCTTTACCTTTTTGTTCTTTTTATTTTGCTATCTCATTTTACTGTACACTCACCGGTCACATTAATTTCTTTTTTAATATTCCGTTGGAGTCCATTACAACTCGAACTAATATTTTACACCATATAATGATTAAAAAAATCTTAAATTTATTGGGAGGACGAATTTGTATTTTTATAACTAAAGGTAATCGTTTTATCAGTGATACTAATCGCTAAGCACAACACATGAAAGTTACACGCACATAAAAAGTACATATGCTGCTTCACTAGTATTCGGATTATTAAGTATTACGTCTTAGATAAATTGAAATTAAAAAAAATGATTTATCGGGAAAACCTGTAAGCCTCTATGAAAGTAGGTACACCTGAAGAAATTTGTATAACAGTCCAGAAGATCGATAATATTTACTTATTACAGTGGTATACTATAATATAAAAATAAGAATAATGTAAAAATGCAAATAAGTATGGCGTTAGAAAAATGAGTCCGTGACGACGGTCCATAATAACCCTTTTTTAAACAGTCGTCAGAAAACACGGTCGCGACATGTACATACACGCACATACCTAAAGCCATACGTAACAAACACACCATTATATGTTTTTAACATATTTTATTACTCCTATATAATAAATTATATATATGACACATCTACGTACGTGTATATATAATATGCAAATGCATATCCATATAAGTCTTTCTCCTTCTCCTCTGCTAAAAAAGCTGACGTGACATCTCTCTCTCTCAAATCTCATTTACCCTTCTTTCTCTTCTTCTTCTCTCCCAAATAGCAACTTCATGTTTATAACGGAAAAACAACTGTGGATGGATGAGATCGCCACAAGGAGAGCTTCTTCTTCTTCTTCTTGGGATTTCCCTTTCAACGACATTAACAACATTCATCAACGTCACTGCAACATGAGTCATGAATTTGATATCTTAAAGAGTTCTCTGGTTTCTAACGAAGAAGAGAATAATAATAATCATAACCCTAATTTTAGTAACAGCGAGAGTGGTAAGAAGGAGACTACAGATAGTGGTCAGTCTTGGTCTTCATCTTCTGCAAAGCCATCGATCTTAGGAAGAGGACATTGGAGACCGGCTGAAGATGTTAAACTCAAAGAGCTTGTCGCCATATATGGTCCACAAAACTGGAACCTTATAGCTGAAAAGCTCCAAGGAAGATCTGGTAAGTAAAATAAAATCTTTCTAATGGGTCTCCAAAAATCTCATCAAAAAAAGTATATTCGGGTCTTATTAACTTAACTTTTGATTGTTATTTGAAAAAGGAAAAAGCTGTCGGTTACGGTGGTTCAACCAATTGGATCCAAGGATAAACAGAAGAGCTTTCACTGAGGAAGAAGAAGAGAGGCTAATGCAAGCACATAGGCTTTATGGTAGCAAATGGGCAATGATTGCGAGGCTTTTTCCTGGTCGAACTGATAATTCTGTTAAGAACCATTGGCATGTTATCATGGCTCGTAAGTACAGAGAACACTCCTCTGCTTTTCGTCGAAGGAAGCTTATGATTAATGAGCCCCTTAAATCTCACCTCACTAATCATCATCCTAACCCTAACCCTAATTACCACTCTTTTCTCTCCACTAATCACTACTTCACTCACCCTTTCCCCGAGTTTAATTTGACTCATCACCTGGTTAATAATGCCCCTCTCACGAGTGACCATAACAAGCTTGTGTTGCCTTTCCATTGCTTTCAAGGTATTTTTCTTCTCTTTTTTTAGTTTGTTCAGTTATTTTTATTACTTTTGTTTGCATATTCTGATTTTATGTGATATATGTACGATGTCTAGGTTATGAAAGCAATGAGAATCCGATGGTTGCAGGTATGTTTGGCAACCAAATGATGGTGGGCGATAACGTTGGTGCAACGTCAGAAGTATTATACAAATTACCGTATATTGACCCTACGGGTCAAGAGAAAGGAGACCCACCAAATGAGACGATGAATTGGATCGGAATAGAATCAGTAGATGAAGAGGAAGTCGATAAACCTAAGCAGCAACCACAATTTTTCGATTTTCTTGGCTTGGGTACAACGTGAATACCTTGAACAAATTGGTGTTTAGTCATTATATGATATTGGTTTTACAAAAAAAAAAAACTAGAGAGAGAAGGAAGTTAGCTTTAATAGTCCTTGTGTTTACGTTAATTACTAAACTGTAGATTGTTGTTGTTGTTATCTATTGTAGTGTAACATTTTGATAAATTATCGTGTTTAACTAGAGAGATTGTTTTTACAAGAAGTTAAAAAATTTAATGATGAAATGACGTGAGTTATGTTACGAAAAAACAAAGAGAAGGGAAATAAAAAGTGTTAGAGAAAGAGAGAAGCGTAATTAAGAGACTGAAGAGGAAGTGCCAAAGATAGAGGCAGAGATTGTGCAACAGAAAGGCCAAACATGAAACATGCTTACCAGATCTCACACACACATTGCATTTGTTTCTTCCTCCCAAACCGTTTCTCCAACCTTCTTACCTTTCTGTCTCTCTCATGTCACGTGGACCCACACATGCCCTGTTTCTGTCTATATGTCCATTGGGCCTTATAATCGCTTCTTTAGGCCCATAATAAGAGATCAACGTGTTTTACTCTCTACCACACTTGGCCTTGCAACACACATGTTTTCAAGTGATTGTGAAATGCCATAAACTAGTATTCTAACAATTAATCTTTTTGGGTCCCAAATTTGGTAATTTTCACTAAGTAATGAAAGTGTCTTCTATTATTCTTCTCCCTTTTGACGCTAAAGAGACTCTACTTTTTCTTCTCCCATAGAAAGAGACTTTATGCTTCTTCCCCTTTTAAGTTTTGCTTTTGAGTCGATTAGATGGATTCTAGACCAAGGATTTAAAGTTAAGATGCTCTGTCTTTACTCCTTTACATGAAAATTCACACTCATCTTTTCTTTATTATTGTTTTTGTTTCCTCGAAATTTTATAAATTAGCGTAGAAAATGGAATAAACAATATCTTCTAGCCACATTTACCATAGAATTATAACTTCAACATATCCTTGCGTTAGCTTAATGCACAAAATGGGAATTGTGGTATATAAATAAGATAGATATTAAATCTTATCTGCAGCTTCACCACACAATAAAAATATCTGCAAAGTTTATTTTTCCACCTTCTACAAGATAACAATCAAATACACAAAAATGTTGCTTAATGAATATATACACAGGACTCTTCTATATCAGTATCTCGTTAGCTTTACATGCTCTCCCTGAAATTCATAGATCTTGCCATGGCTGCAGGGTTTGCTTGCATGTTAAGAAACTTTTCAGGAACAACCCTATTATTGTTGCTCTTTCCTTGAGACCCATTCATGAACATTCTTAATTGCTCTGTCTTCTCATGGTTTATTGGTACTGGACACCACATATGGTTATGCGTTGCTTCATTATTGATACTTTGAGATTCTGAATCCAATCTTATTCTTACAGAAGCATCTTTGCTCTCTCTTGTCCTTTTCCCAAGACATGTGGAAGTCTCTTGAGTATACCTAAATGGTACTGCGCAGCTCCAGTAGACGGGCATGTGGTAGAAGCTAGGGTTAGGAGGGTACTGGTAAGGCCAAGGAGGCGAAACAGAGGACACTACTTGCGGAGGAAGAAACCCTGGGAAGTTGTTGAATTTCTGTGAAACAGAACCATCAGTTATCTCCAAACCACTTGATTGACGCTTAGCATCTTCAGTTACCACAGATTCCGAAGACTCGAAGCTGAGAAACTTCGTTGAGGAGCTATTGTAATTGTCAGTATTCTCAGAAGTGACGTGTAGGTAATGGTCTGAAGAAACCCATCCTTTGTTCTTGCGGCGGCCTGAACCAACTGGGACGGTTCTCATGGATCCACCAGCAGTCCAATACCTTTGGCAATTTCTGCAGAAGTGACGTGGCTGGTTAACGTTGTAGTTGTTGTAGTAACAGAATTTGGTATCTGCACTGTTGCATCTAGGACATGGAAGAATTTTGTCTGGTTTCTTCAACTCAATTGCTTTCTCTTCTTCCGATGAAACTGTTGTGATCTCGCTATGTTGTTGGTCATCACTCTCTTCAGATGTTTCTTTTGACTCCTTGTTTAGATCAGATGATATCTTAAGACTTGTATTGTCAGTAGCAAATTCGTTGTTCATCTAAAAAAGTGGAGGAACTTGTATTAGAACTAAAACAACACAAACTGATCAAAACTAAAGAAAATATCCAATTTTTAGCAGGACCATAAAACATACCATGTGTGGTTCGATTGTGGGAGATGAAGAGGTGGAAGACGAAGAAGAATTCTCCTTCTCGTAAAGAACAGAGGACGAAGAAGACAATGGATCTTGATCAATCACAGATGTAATTGTCCACCCAAATACTTTAACCGGAGTATCTTTAACTTCTGACATACCAAACTTTGCAGAGATACAACAGAAAAGAAGATTGAAGCAGAAATGAGATTTATGTTTATGAGTTTATTCTTTAATCGAAGATGTGAGACAAGAGTATGTATAGGAGGCTGAGATTGGTATTAAATTATAAATGGAAAGCACAGAGCCACAAGCTAGAGATGGAGAGAAAGTGAAGAAATGTGTACGTAAGCAGGGACAGGGACATGAAGAGAAGAGAGAGCCACATGTTAGAAAAGTAAAGGTGGGCTTTTGAGATCTCTTTTTTATATGCTCTTTTTGATCTCTCTTTCAGTGCCACAGAAAAAGATTTGGCTCCTTTTTATTTTGCCACGTCAAATTGTATGGTCACTAAAATCTGCAAATTCTTTTCTTTTTGAAGAGTATTCGTGTACAGCGCGATACATCGTTCAAAATGCTATGTTGATATTCCAACGTGGTTTTGCGATAGATTCACTGAAGATTTTACAATTATTAGATTAAAAAGTTTAACTAAACTTTTATAATTTTAATAAATTTATTAAAATACTTTTTTATGAATAAATTATGAGAAAATCTTGGCAATAACAATTAATAAGTCAGCAAAAGTAGTCTCTAATGTTTCACTTTTAACATATAGAAAATCAGACATTTTGATTCTTAGAAAATGAAACCAGTAAACGGTGGGTTGACTGTGGTAAAAAGTAATAATTTCCAATAATTTTTTTTTTAATATTAGGCTACCATAGACCGGTCAATTAATCAAGTTCCTATATAATACAATTAATAAAACATGATCTTTGGATGTATAAGTACACATTTATTTAGTAGATGTACCACATGCATTAGACTAAATGCCACTTATAATTTCTTACAATTTTAAAAGAGGGAAAATACATTTTGAGATGGTTATGTTTTTTTACTAGTTATTTTCACATTATAAGAAAAAAATAATTTACGATGGACATAATCATTGTAATTCTCTTGCAAACTGATATTTGCGAATGACATGATGTTTCATGTAATGTTGCAAATCTCTACTTGCAAAACAGAAACCTTCCCAATCTCCTCGCAAACATTGAGAGGAAAAAAAGTCTGTAACTTCCTCGCAAAAAGACCCTCACAAATTTTCTAGGGAATTTTGAGCACAATATTACTAGGGCGTTGCAAAAATATTTGTTACAAATACCTTAAATTGTAATTTACTACAAATTTAAAGTCGCTGTCCAAAAATAATTTGTTCTTGTCTACAACTAGATCGACAAAGTCCAATCTATAGCCTAAATTTTATTTTCCAAAATATTTTTTTAATCTACTATTTATAGTGGAAAGAGATCGAATATTTGATGACTAAATTATTAGTTGGATTATCCTAACAACTAAACTAAGAAGCACTCGACAATATTCATTATATATATAGATATTAAGTATGATTGACCCTGAAAAATTAGATTTGGTCTAAGTGTTAAATTTTAGTTTTCTCCACGAAATTTGATTTTAATGAGTCGTATAGTCCTCTATTGTATAGCTTGAGGTTTAGTGTATTGTATAGAATGGATCTTATCCATTTAATTGTTCAAAAGAACTTTGTATCATTAATTGTTTATATAACATATAACTAGATTGACAAGACAGTACTCAAACTTAGAGCAGCTCCATTGGGAGACTCTTAACCAATTAAAAAAAAATTAATTAAAAACGTGAATGTAGCTTAAGAACCGGTTCTTAAACAAGGGTTTTTAGAAAATGTTAAGAACTCCTACGTGTCACGAAACGAGTGGTCCAGGCGTGTTGACCAAAAAAAAGAGAAGGGTCGCGACCCATTATCTCATTCGATCGCATTTCCTCTCTTCTTCCTCTTCTCTCTTCTCTGCGGCGATTTCGGCTTTTTATTGTCGATTTCGTCGACACCTTCTCTTCCTCTTCTCTCTTCTTCTTCTTCATCATCGGAACCATTGCCTTTGATTTGGTCGCATGGATTCACCAAAATCGCAAATTGGCCGAGAATCTTCATCGATATTGTTGGGATTTCTTCTCTCCAACGATATAGGTACGTTGATTTGATTGTTTTCAGGTATGACACTATTTTGCCTATGGGTTGTTGCTCTTATTGGATCCAATTGATTCTTAAGAACTGGGACATGTTTTTTTGTGTTTTGCTCTCTTGGATTACTCTTGTCATCATTAATGGTGTAATCTTTGATTGCAATTTACATCAGCTAATCTCGGAGTTCCTATGCCTTTACATGTTAAACTACCACTAGTTGTCATTTAGTTCAGAATGTTACTTGACGTTGCTTTACTTCATTGGATTTGTGTTTGTTGATATAAAATATACTCGGAAATGGTTTCACCTCAGGTAACAGTGTTATGTTCGCATGTCTCACTTTCTTGATTTGCTTCTCAAGCGAAGAATAACTCCTGAAAAGGGTTAACGCTGGATGGAGAGTACTTGATGATAATTGCAAATAAACATGTGCCTAATACCAAAAATGGTTTGTTCCGCAAGAGATAGATAGAGTTAGTCCACTCATATGGAGAAGCTGGATATTGCGTGTTGCTTATTGGTTTTGTTTGTTGCTACAATGGATTTGTAGTTTGCTAGTTTGTAAAATATGTAGCATCTTGTAGATGAAAAGCTTTGTTCATTCTTTCAGGATGTTGGGTCTTGGCTCGAGGAGATAAACCTTCGCAGCTACCGCCAGATTTTCAAAGAAAGCATGTCTGTGTTTACAACCGAGCAGATCCTTCACTTCATAAGAAGGCATTACATGAAGTGGGGAGACTTCATCACCCTCTATAAAGAACTCAGAAGAATTAAAGGTTCCCCCTCTCTCTCTCTTTATCGATGGCTCGCCCTCAGCTTGAGTTGATGTAAGAATTTGACTAAAGAAACAAATATGTTTTTGACCGTGGCTTGCTTGAAAGGTGAGCAGAGAGTTAGAGGACCATGGTGGGCACCATCTTGTCTCTCGATAGTTTTTGTTAAGGCAGCTAAATGCAACCGACAGTCTCGTGTTGTATCTCATAAGCTTGAATCTTGACATTATAGTTTAGCTGTTTACGTACGTACTTGTCTCTCTTCTCTTATTTTATTTTCCTTTTTTTGGTTTGTTTGTTGCACCTGCACTAGATAGAAACAAACTCAAGCCAAAAAGCTTCTTGGCTTGGTAAAATCTTGCAAGGGAAAAAAGAATATTATGCATTTTGTACTTTGGTGTATACAAAGCTTTGCTCACGGAAGTTTAGTTATGTCTTGTGCAATATTTATGTGACAGATAATAGTATTACTAATTCAAAGTATTAAATTTGATTAGTATGTAATGTTCAGACGACTTCAAGAGAAATTGAGTACACTTAGGTTCATCATGCTTGCACTCACTTCAACTTAAAGTGAAGTCTTGTTCGTATTGTCTAATCAACCATTGTATTATGTTTCATTGTATGTCTCCTTATGATGTGATTTATCCTTGCAGGTTGGAGATATGTCGATGGATCTGCAAGAACTGGAAGCAGAGAACAATCATGTGGAAACAGAAATGCAAGGTAATGACTTTGTTCATTAGACACTTGAAATTTTTTTTAAAACTTTGTGTGGGGTTCTACCATTGGAACCCCACAAAACTTAAGAACTTTATTAGAGGTTCTTAAGTGATTAGTTGTAATATAAAAATGTTAAGAACCCCATTTGGGGTTCTTATGGATGGAGTTGGTCTTAAAGCCCACTCTCTAAGATCATTTTTGATGTATTAAAATTTCATCGTATATTTATTTATTATTATATCTCAAATTCTTTACTAAAATTAAATATTTATGTATGTATAAATCAATACTCTATAAATTAATAAGCACTATAAATTAATAATATTCTCTAGTCCCAACTTAGATCACTGTAAAATTAGATCAAATTTAATAAATTATTAAGATAATAACTATTTTTGAAATCTCTATGTAAAATATAGTTTCAATAATAATGTAAATTAATAATCATCTAAAATTACATGTATACATATATTTAAATAAGTTGTCATATTAATGTGATTTTAAAATATATTTTTTTCCTAGATTTCAACTCTATAAAACAGTTGTTACGTTATGTTATTTTCAAACTATGATGTAGTAAAACATGTTATAAAAACTAATCAAAATTTCTTTAAGTTTTCAAAATTTTAGTATGTATCATTCTTAGTGTAATAATATTATAGGTTTTTAAAATAAGACAGTTGAAATTATTAATCATAAATGTGAATATATATATATATATATAGTATTGGTTTGGTATTCTATAATAATATGATTTTTTTTAATTTATAATTTTTAAAGATTAATCTAAAAATAGTCTTAATTTATTTGTTTTAAAAAATTTAACAATTAAAATACTATAAGTTAAAAAATTTAATTTTAAAATAAATTAATATTTCTCTAAATTAATAATTTTTCAAATTCTCACCATTGTTAATCTATAAAAATTTTACTATAATTAATCTGATAAATACCAAAAAACAGATGACTCAATTGTCTTACCACTGATTTGGCTAAACATCAGGTAGTGGTTCGAATCCTACCTATATCTAGTTAAAAAATTTAAGTTATAGATCGAATAATTGTAGATCAAATGGTTATTTATTGATAAAAAAAATTGATAAAGAAACTGTTAAATTAATGACAAAATAAGAGCTTACTGGAGAAAATAGGAAATTCAATAAATCTGACCCTTTTGTTGCCAATAAAGTAGATTTGGAAAGCATTAATGTAGATTTTATTCAGTATGCTTGTAAATTGTAATTAACTAATTATATGAACGTTTAGATATCCTGTTTTTGCTAATTTGTCAATAAAAATTGTTGTAAGTTACAAACTAAAGATTTTCACAACCTTTACAGGATCCTTAAAGATAATTTTGCAGTTAAGGAAAATGATAATAAATGTCTTTTCATCTATAAAATCCTGATTCACAGACAAAACAAATATAAAATCACAAACTCTTAAACTAAAACACACTAATGGCTTCCTCAACCAATAAAAATATAATTCTTTTGGTAATCTCATTTGTAGTTGCTCTCAAAACGTCGTCAGCATTTGGATCCAATTCGTCCACCGATGGATGGTTACCATTCGCAGCTAAACACGTTGTGATTATCAACAAATTGGTGACACATGCTACATTGATAGTGCATTGTAGAAACAAAGGAGAAGATAAAGGAGTAATAACTCTGCAACCTGGAGATAGTTTTGATTTCAGGTTTAGAGTCAATCTACGTAAAACGACAGTGTACACTTGCAGTTTTCAATGGCCTTTAAATACAGCAACGTTTGATATATTTAGAGCAGATAGAGATGACAATCCAAAAGGCAAATATGGAGTCTGCTCAGAATGTATTTGGAGCATTTATGAGCCAGCCCCTTGTCGTGATCGTCGCGATGGAGGCCAGCCTGAGTGTTTTCGATGGGATTCTTAAGTCATGTAAACGTATTTAAGAATATCATTTTTATTCTCTTTTTATATTTAATAATAATATGATTATAGAAGATCTAATGGTTTGTGCTTGTCGAGTATCCAACATTCGGGTTTAAACCAATGAAATTCATATTATATACCAGAGAGAAAGAGAACTTATATAGTTTCTCTCATCATAAAAATAAAATCAAAATTTTAAAGATAACTAATATTCTGCCATTTCATTGTAAGCAACGTTTGGTTGCATATGAGGTGATTCCAAAATTAATTCGATTTGTTTTGTCAACTAATCTAATGACTTTTAAATTTTTGACTTTTAAATTTTGTTT
>JAKUCM010008124.1:0-28444 GCA_023374145.1 Lepidium sativum
CAAGTTCAAAATTAATAGACTTCACACCATCGACGAAGAAGACCTTTAGGTTTATCGAGATAAAGTAGTGAAATGAGTTGATCCTATTTCTAATCATTCTATCAATAAGTTTGGAAGTGGTGGTTCCTCTCTCTCCAAATATAATAAATCGAAGTTTGAAAGACTAGTCTAAGAAAGTTTAATCAATTAGGTTCTTATCCGAGATAAGAGATGAAATGGAGTCAGCCCAATCAGGGGTAATAGAGCTTCCAAGAAGAGAACCACAAAAGTTAGTCCAAATGACAAAGTTGTATGGACAAGCAAAGAAGAGATGATCTCGAGATTCATCTCTCTCCATGCAAAATACACAAGGTTGAATGCTTCCCCACAGTCTTATTCTAGTACATGTGTATAATTTATCCCACAATGCAAGCCATGAAATGGAAGCAAACCGAGGAATAGATTGAGGAAACCATATAAGACGATGCCAAGGAACCACAAGGTGATGCTGATGGATTTGATTCCAAGTTTTGGAGGCAGGAAATTGAGTGTGAAAGTTAGAATTCGAGTGTCCTTAAAGAAATTTATCAGAACCATCATCAAATAGCGGAGGGAGAGATATAATATGGGATATAAGATCAGTAAATTTACGGGATCGAGCAGCTTGTGGAAGCCAGCCTGTTGAAGAAGAAAAAAGAGGTCTTGAGACACCAAGGTATCGAGTTCCAGAGGGACTTGTAATATCAATTAAGTATTCAAGAGATGACTAGTTATTCGTCCAAAAAGAAGTGTTACAACCAGAGACTACTTCAATTTTTAAGAAGTTGTAAGCAAGTGGACAAAGCTTCAACAATTTACGCTAAATCCAAGAGTCACTAGAACCAGATTGAACATCCTAAAACGAGGTATTCTTTAGTAAATAATGATTCACCCAAACAACCCAAAGAGAACCCAACATAGTAGTAAGTATGCGCCAAATAAGGTGAAGAGAGAAAACACAAGAAGTATCTCTAAGAGACAGGAGAGTAAGACCACCTTCAGATTTTAGAATGCAAAGATCTGACCAAACAACTTTGGCTTTATGAGAAGTAGTAGGAGAACCAGACTAGAGGAAAGCATTGCAAAAATGTTCAATCTCATCAAGAAATTTATTTGGGAACTTAAAAGTAGAGCACCATAAGTTAGTGATACTAGTAATAACAATTTTTAACAACTGCAAACGCCCAACAAAAGATAGAGACTTAGTTGTCCAAGAAAACATTCTATCTTTAACTTTTGAAATCAGAGGCTCATAGTCTGGTTTGGTCAATGAACGAGAGAGAAGTGGAAGACCTAGATATCTGACTGGAGGGAGCCAATAGAGATACCCGTTGCTGAAGTTGCATAGAGGAGTAAGTGACTACTGTTACCACCAATGACGATATACGATTTGGCAATATTAATATGCAGCCTTGATAAATCAGTAAATTGTTTCATAACCTCTAAAATACCCTTCATGGAGCTAGGAGAACCATATGTAAAAACCATTATATCTTGAGCAAAGCTTAGATGAGTAAGATTGGAGTCTTTGCATTTAGGATGATAACCAAAAACTGAATTCTGGGCAGCCTTGTTAAGCATCTTAGATAAAACATTGTCGAGGATAACATAAAAGTTATGGAGAAAGAGAAAACCCTTAACAGAGGCCTCTAGAACTCAAAAAAATCCTTGCAAATAATCATTAACTAAGACAAAAAACATGGTTGTGAGATACAAAGATGGATCCAATTAATAAAAGTATAAAGAATCTCCATTGCTCTTAGAACTGCAATAACAAAAGATCAGTTGACAGTATCAAATGCCTTAGATATATCAAATTTAACGGCTCATCTGGTAGAAATTAATTGGTTGTGATAATCTTTGACAAGTTCAATTGTCAAGAGAATATTCTCAAGGAGTAGTCACTGCTTAACAAAGGCACTTTGATTCAGTTCAATAACTTGAAGCAAATAAGTTTTAAAACGATTTGCAATGATCTTGGAAATGACCTTGTACAGAAGGTTACAACAAGCAATTGGCATGTAATCACTTATGAATATTGCATTAAAATGCATAAGAACCAACGTTGAAGCAGTAGAGTTAATTACAGTAGACAACATATAAGAAAAAGACTAAATTGCACTAGTAAAGTCACCTCCGATTATTGGCCAAGCAGTTTTATAGAACTCAACCGTAAAGCCATCAGGACCATGTGCTTTATTTAAAGGCATGGAGAAGACAGTAGAACGAATCTCTTCAGCAGAGATGGGAGACACCAAACTGGTAGATAAAGAGTTCGAGAACTAGAAATCAATAAGATTTGAAATGTCTTGAGCTTATAGTTCTGAGATAGAGGGAGAAGTCAGCTGCAAAAAATCTCGAAAATGGGAAAAAACAGCAGTCTTAATAACAACATGATTAGTAAAAATGGTCCTAGAACTCAATTGAAGTCTCTTAATTGCATTGCAAGCTATATGAGATTGGGTGACACGATGAAAGTAAGTAGAATTCTGATCACCATCCCTTAGCCACTTAATTCTTGATTTCTGACGATAAAACTACTATTCAATATGGGATAAATGGTGCCAACGAGAGGAAACAACATAAGCTTCCTAAAAAGAAGAAGGATTTTGAGAGTTAAGAGTTGCAGCTTGCTTAAGCCAAGGGTCATCAAATCAGCGTTGGTTCGAGCATGAAGATCTTCATAATGTGTCTTATTTAATAAGCAAAGAATTGGCTTGAGGTTCTTAAGTTTCATGTGAAACAGATAAAGAGGGGCTCGACAGTGGTAGAGGGGAGAAAAAACTGAAAGTGCTTCCTTTTATCACCAATAGAAGAGAACAAGGTTACGAGAATCCTTGAGTGATTTGAGATTCCACTAGTCTCATAGGTGGTGAAAGCATGAGGGAAAGACTGAAGCCAACTGTCATTGATCAAAACATGATTAAGTTTTTTCCTAATAGGGTTCTCTTGACGATTATTCAACCAAGTAAAATGAGTACCAAAGTAAGCATGATCTGATAGAGAATGAGTTGAAACCCAATTACGAAAGTGAATCATATCATGTTGAGCAAAGTTGTATTCTAAAGAACAAGGATGCTCCGAAGAAGATACATTCTCACTAAACTCACCAAGAAAAACCCAAGGCAAAGACAAATGATAATAAGAGGAGATAACAATCGAAAGACCATAAGTGCGCCTATCAGCCTCAAAATTTGAACCATATATAGCTGTGCATATAAAGGTCTGACTTGTAGCAACGATTTGCATACCACATGTTATATGTTGAACACAGATAGCTAAAGGTGCAGCTCAGACAACAGCAGAGCAGCAATACCAAATTCTTCCAAGCCTATGAAAGTCATAATTTGTTAGAGCTTTCCAGCCAGGAAGACAAGAATTAATAATTCTAAGAGTGTTTTTCTCAAAAATCAGAGTTTCTATCAAACAACCAAAGAGAGGCTTGATAACAAGATTTTTACTCTATTGTCAAATCTTATTATATTGAGATGTCATTGTAATATAATATGTGTCAATCCAACTAGGATAGTAATTATCAATCAGGATGCAGTTAACTATTCTAATCCAGGCCAGTCAAAGTGTGGTGTATTTAACAACCTTTATCAATCATTAAAATAAAAGTAAACAAGCAAGTAATAAAAGTCGAGAATTTAAACGAATCGGCAGATAAGAGAGTCTTAGCTAAAATTAATGCAGGGTGAGAAAATAGGTTCCTGAGGAGTGAGTATCATGGAACAACGTGATTATTAAACTAACTAGATGCTTGACAACACTCAACATAGCTAATCTCTAGGCAATGAGAAAACAATTAATAAATCACTCTCTTGGCAAACAAACTCCAATAGACTACTAACAGACCCTATCGCCATAGGCGTTTGATAATCTAGTCGGAATGAACGATCAATTCGCTAAGCACCGATTCACACCTCAGACATTCGATCCCTCGAGCTGAGCATGTGAGTCTTTGAAGTGATTCCGTCAGACGCTCTACCAAACATTCATCGGTGCTAGAGCGTCTCAGAACATACCCTAGTTTATCAGAATAAAGGAAGTGATGAAAATACCAATTCAGAAAAGACCTAAATAATTCTAACCTCAAGTGACCAAAAAAGCCTAAGCACCACCCTGCTCTAACTCATCCTCAAGAGCCCTAAATGACTACTCAGAACTCATTAAGTTAACACAAAGCACAAGGTCAAAATTCGATTGCATAAACAAAGAACTCGAACAAGGTATGAAATCAACGCTGAACATAAAACTCAATTGCATAAAACTTAAACTCGAAATTTAAAGGGTTTCATTCAGTTACAAAGCTCTCAGTTTGCTTCACAAGAAAAAGTGTAAAAACTAGGGTTTGATTGTTGCAACATGTAAAATTATTTATGCTTAGTCCTTGGCAAAGCTCTGGATCAACTCGGCCCATGATGATAATCAGCGTGCCATGGATTTTGGCTCAGTATGGCCCAAGTGCTGAAAAAGACCATGAGTGGGCTGGCGTGCGGCCCATCTAGTGAAAAGCAGAGTATTGGAATCGTGAAGGGGCTCGAGGGGACTCGAGCTGGCCTGATTTGAGAGGACTCGAGCTAGCTCAAACATTTTGTGCCAATGTGGACTCGAGATGCTGCCGGGAGCGAACTAGAGTTGGGGATCAAATGAGGTCGAGCTAGTCCTCCAGGTGGGACTCGAGCTGGCTCGAGCTTGTACACCGGGTCTGGATCGGTGTCGGAGCTCGAGTGTGTCTTGTGCGCTGCTCGAGGTCTTGTGTTACATGACTTGACTAAATGTGCTGCTCCTTGTTCCTGTCGGTACTCACCTAACACATTATACCAAGATTAAACTGTAAAAAGGCCTCACAATCACACACAAACAATGTAGGGCTCAAAAGGAGGTAATGGTCAAGGTGGGAGTCTACTCGAATTAACACGTTAGAATGTAAGATATTGAAAGGAAATCTGAGTATTCTGTAATCCACAAGTTCAAACTCAATGCACAGTCTTGATAGATAAACATTTATTTCAGGTTGTCACTTAGTAAGGAGTGGCGTCTTATCACAACAAAATTCAGCGAAATAATGAACTAAAGGTTAAACTTTCCTACCATGGTGCAGTCTTACAATTCAGATTGGTAGCAAGCAGCAAACAACATTAACTCAGGGCAGTGAATTTAGGACAAAAGTCAGTAAGCTTGCAAGGTGAAATCATCATGGTCCCAATGCGTAACTAGAATCGAGCCTAAACGAATGCAAACTACACGACACTCTATTTTTGTATTTTACAAAGGTTAAACTTTTTTTAAAACATACGAGTAATGCGATGTAAAGTATGAATACATGAAAAACAAAAATAAGAACAAAGAAAATGTGATCAAATGATGTCTAGAATCCTCCCCCATACTTAAATCACACAGTCCCTTGTGTAGGTAAAAGAATGAAAAAAAATCTCAGACCAGCGAACATAATAAAAACATGCTATGATATATACTCGAGCAGTGGTGCAGTCATACCTTAACGGCGGAAAAAAGACCATCCAGCCGGATCCATGTCCATGCCATCATTATCTTGGTATTGCTGCTTATTAGGATTCTTGTAGTCGTATGTTGAACCCATAGGAGTAAAAAACATTATACTTAGGCTGTTGTGTGTTGGGATGTGGGGTCGGATCATGCTGATCAATGTGACTTGAGTCTTGGTTGTTTATCCAAGGGATTCCCGTCTGCAGTGTAAGTTGTTGGGGCTGCACATCTTTCTCAAATAGCGGTTCAACACTTTGAGTGTGTTCTCTACGGGGGCGGTTGCTGGAGAGTTTGCTTGTTGCTCTACGTTGCCTTGGTGGTTCATAGTTGGGCTCCGCCTCAAGATTTTCAGTACCCTCAGCTTGCTTTGTTAGCTTCTGGGTTGAGATAAGATCGAAGCCAATGACCTCTTATGTTAGTTTTCTTTGTTGAACTTGGGATGGTGTTATGTGCTTATATGAGGAGTCTCTGTGTGGTTGCATTGAAGACCCGGGGTTAGAGAGTTGTCTGGAAATTGACGTGGATTGTCTCTGCGGTTGCGGTGTGGGTTCTCTGACTGCACTTGGTATTTGTTCGCGCCTTCTGCTCGAGCTCTTTCCAAGCGTGAGATTACCAAACTTGTCAACTCTTGATCTCACCGTGTTGACGTTCCACTTTCCGATCTTTGAAAGGAGATTGATTCGGTTATGCGTCTCCTGTAATCCTTTAGGCATCTTGGGGTCTACATACTCCTCAAAATAGTAGCATTCTGGCTCGACATTACTCGGTCTAGGCGCTTCTGGTGCATGTTCCTTTTGGCTAACTCGAGGTCTGATTGTAGTTAGAAGATTTTAGGGAGGTAGGAAGTCTACGTTGCATTCGAGCGCTAGATGTGTGCATTCAATATTTGGGAGCTGTATTAGTGAATTCGAGCTTCTCGGTAGCTTAAACCTATAGAGCCAAACACCTCTTGTTGGACCCCTCTTTAAGACCTTATGATGGATGAGGTACGTCACGTCAAGATATTCTGGAGGTATTGAATCCCTTGATCTTATGTTTACGCTTGCAGCTTCCTGAATCCTTGTCACTACGCCTCCGAAGCAGATACAAACATTAGCCTTGGACTTCAATGCCCCCGCCCAAACTTTTTAGCTGATCAGTTGCTTCATTAAAACCCGGGAAAATCCATTATTGTTGTGATTTCCTTCATACCGCATTCCATGGTTGAAACTGTTGCGCGTCACCAGAAATGCCTCGTCTATCATCTTGAGTTCAGGACTTTGAACATTGCCGGACTCATGCCTTGCAAAACATGAAGTTCGTAGGATCTTGTAGAAGTACCGACAGGGTTCCTGATTTTGAAGCTTTTGCTGGACGAGGCGTTGTATTCCTCCTAAGTACCAATGACATTCCACAGCATTTTGAGCTCCTCATCGTGCAAATCAGTGGCACAACCATCTGACAAAGGAAGAGCAACGAGTTGCTCGAATTGTGTTGCAGAAAACAAGTACTTCATGCCGTTTACAGTGACCCCCAAATCAATTAATAGCCCTCAGCCTCTCCTCATAGTCTAAATACTCACGCAACTCAACCAATGCTAGGAATTGAATTATGTATGTGGCATATGTTTATCTTGGGTACGAGACGAACTGTGTTAATCCTAAGTTCCAAAGCATCTGGTCAACATCTCTGGCAATTCCTAACTGCATCATTGTTTTGCGATGAAGATAACGGGTAGACGCCACCGAAATCTGTTTGTTGTCCTTTAATGCATGCTTGTGTGGAATATTTTGAGGCAGAGTTTCGTTCATCTCTCTCTCAAATCATGTCTAAAACGTGTTTTTAACCTAATATATAGAATAAAACCAACTGGTACAAAATAAGGAAATTCCCTTTCCGCTTCGCAGAGTTGTGGATCGATCGATCCTTAGACTGCCCGATCGATAAGTTTTGATCGTGAAACTTCTATATCGTGCAAAAGATCGTGCGCAACTTCTCCTTAAATGGCTCGATCGTTCTTTGAGTGCTAGGTCGTGCAATGGAGCGTGCGTATAACATAGACGAGTGGGGGTTGATTGTGTAAGGCGTGAGGAGTCGGTCATCAGATCGAGCACAAGTTTCCCTATCTAATGTTACGATCGATCGATCTTGGTGTCGCTCGATCGATCGTTTAACTCGTAGTGGAAAAATCCAAAGTTAAACTCCACTTTTGCTCAGCATGTGGGATCCAAAGTATCCTTGCGTTTTGTACCTGAAAAGACTCTAAGAACACGACAAAGCTAAAGAAAACATATGAATTAGTAAGCTATAAGTCGGTATAAATGAGGTATATCAATTCCCCGAGACTTGACTTTTTGCTTGTCCTCAAGCAAATACACGAGGATCTAATAGGAAGACACAAACTTAAGAACTCATTCGTCATAGGAACTTAACATCTCAAAATCTTAGCATGGAACACTCGATTTATTCGACGAGAGAGAGACCACCTTATACTTCCCCCAGACTTCACAACTAGTCCATCTTAACCCCAAAATCAGACCCAAAAGTTCTAGATCGCGACACCAACCTCTTATGAGTCTAAGTGCGGCCTCATCCAGAGAATATCGATCAAAAGACACATGGACTCATTCTCAATACTATGTACCCACCATGTTGTGGTTCTTTTCCTCTTATTCTTTTATTTTCAAACCGATTTTTCCCTACTTTTCTAGGGTATCATTGTATTTTCTTTTTATCGGCAGTTTTTCCTCTTGCGATTTCAAAGGTGTGTAATGCGAGTAGCTTCATTGGAGTTTCTCTCAGTAAGTGAGTTAGTAAGGTGAAAACGATTATGTCCTTGGACGTGTCCTCAGAACTGTCCAGTTTACCTCAAAAACAAGCAGTGTCATTGAGAAACTTTTACCCTAGGCTTACTTCGATTGTTGAAATTTAAAGTGTAAGAAGCTTTGAGAAAAGGAGAACCAAACTTTTAGCGGGGTTCTAAGAGTGAGATTGATAGTCTTATCTAATGTATACCTACCCTCTAGACAAGGAAATTAAACCAGGTTAAGTTTGAAGTTGATACCGGATTTTTGAAACAATCGAGAGGAAGTTGTTTTAAAAGAGAGAGCTGTTGAATCTCTGGGTTTTCTAATAGTCAACAATACTAATCAGAAATCAGACAAGTGGTAGTTTAAACTCCTATGAAATGTACCATTCCTCAGAAATCATAGTCCTTGAACCGACAAACGCTTATCTAAAACAATGTTAGACTCAAAAGCAAAACAAAAGAGAGGAACTTCATTAGCAAAAAAACGGTTCTCCCCCATACTTACTTCACACCGTCTTGGTGTGAAAATTAGTGAGAGGAAGAATGAAAGGAAGCAAAAGAAGTAATTGAAAATTGTTCTCGGATTTTGAAAACGTACCTGGAGGTATGGATCAATCGAGCACCTTTAGATCGATGGATCTATAAAGAGTTAGAGATTGAACAAGCTAAGTTCGGTCAATAGATCGTGCACAAGAGGGAAATCTATCGGGCATAAACATCACGGTCGATCGACGAATCGTGCACAAACACAACTGGGCTGCTGATCGATCGATGTGTGTCCTTTGATTGATAGGCGGATCGTGCGGCTTTCCTCACCTCCTATTGCACGATCGATCTTTGTGTGGATCAATCGGGCCATACTCTTGTACCAGTTTCCTGAAAACAGAAGACAACTTCGACTTAAAAGCCAACGGAAAATAAAGAAAAAACTAGCTTATTAGTGGGTTGCCTCCCACTCAGCGATTGTTTAAACTCAATAGCTTGACCAAGACGGACGCTATGTGGTAGTTATATCAGTCAAAGAGATGAAATTTTCATTGACTTTGTCGGGGGAACCAAAATATGGTTTAAGGCGCTGCCCATTTAGAAACATAATCCACAACAACAAGTATGTATTGGTTCCCAAAAGAGATGGGGAAGGGTCCCATAAAATCGATTCCCCAGACATCAAACACCTCAACCTCGAGAATGTAGTTCTGTGGCATCTCATTTCTTCTACTTATGTTACCTTGTCATGAAACATCGTGGGCCACCGGAAACCTGTTTGAAGAACCTTTGCGACGGTCTTAAAAGTGGCGAAGTGACCTGCATATGAAGAACCGTGACAATGGAGCAATATATCAGGAATCTCATTTTCAGAAACACATCGTCTGAAGATACCATCCGAGCATTGCTTGTACAGGTAAGGAGCATCCCAATAGTATCGTATGACATTCCTCAAAAGTTTTGTTTTCCTGTACCCATGGAACTCAGGAGGGTTAACGTCTGCAACGAGATAGTTGGCATAATCGGCAAACCACAGAGTGCCTGGAATGCGAGGAGGATCGTTGGGCGACTGATGGGCCTTATGGGTGGTGTGTATACGATTGACTTGTTCTTCCCGTAGGCTTTCATCGAGGGGAACGAAATCGTTAATTCGTAGTCTCGAAAGGTGGTATGCAACTCCATTGTCTACGCCTCTTTTGTCTTTTATCTCAAGATCAAACTCTTGCAGTAACAACACCTAACAAAGCAACCTAGGCTTAGCATCTTTCTTGGAGAGAAGATATTTAAGAGCGGCATGATCCATGTGTACAATCACCTTAGAACCGACAAGATATGATCTGAACTTCTCAAAGGCAAAAACGATAGCCAAAATTTCTTTTTCTATAGTTGCATACCTTCATTGAGCATCATCGAGTGTTCGGCTAGCATAGTAAATTACATGCAACTTCTTGTCCGTTTTCTGCCCCAAAACAGCACCAACTACGTAATCACTCGCATCACACATAATCTCAAAGGGTAGTTCCCATTCCGGTGGCTGAACTATCGGTGCACTAACTAAGGCTCCCTTCAATGTCAGAAAGGCTTCCTCGCACTCTTTGGTAAACTCAAACTTAACATCCTTGCATAGCAATTGAGTGAGCGATCTAGCTATCTTCGAAAAATCTTTAATGAACCTCTTGTAGAAACCGGCATGACCGAGAAAACTTCTAATTTCCTTGACTGTGGTTGGTGATTTCAAGCTTGTCATCACTTCAATCTTTGCCTTATTAACCTCGATTCCTTTCCCTGATATTTTGTGACCGAGTACAATTCCTTCTATAACCATAAAATGGCACTTTTCCCAATTTAGCACTAGATGCTTGTCTTGACATCGTTGGAGAACCCTGCAAAGGTTAGAAAGACAACCAGAGAAAGAAGAACCATATAGATAAAAGTCATCCATGAAAACTTCCATAATATCCTCAATCATATCAATGAAAATGGACATCATGCATCTTTGAAAAGTGGCTGGAGCATTGCATAACCCAAATGGCATTCTGTGATATGCAAATATACCATAAGGACATGTGAAAGTCGTCTTTTCCTGATCGTCTGGGTGAATGGGGATTTGAAAGAAACCTCAATAACCATCTAAAAAGCAGTAGTAAGAGTGGTTAGCCAATCTCTCAAGCATTTGATCCATGAAGAGCATAGAGAAATGGTCCTTCTTAGTAGAGAAATTTAAAGTCCTGAAATCAATACACATCCTATGACTTGTGACAGCTCTGGTAGGTATCAATTCATTATTCTCATTCTTAACTACAGTAATTCCTCCTTTCTTAGGTACGACATGGACCGGGCTAACCCAATTACTATCCGATATATGATATATGATCCCTGCTTCTAACAATTTCATTATCTCTTGCTTGAAAACTTCTTTCAGATTTGGATTTAACCTTCTTTGGTTCTCTATAGAACTCTTAGACTCATCGATCAGATGTATCCTACGCATGCATAACTCGGGTGAAATACGACATATATCATCTAATGAGTAACCTATAGCCCTACGGTACTTTCGAAGTTCTCTAATAAGCGTCTCTAATTCAAAACTATTCAACTTAGCATTAACGATCACAGAATAGGTGGAATTAGGGTCGGGAAATACATACTTTAATCCTACTGGGAGAGTCTTAAACTCGACTTTGAGAGATTTTAACTCACTCCAAGGGTCTGTCAAAACTGATGGTACGGATGGTTTTGGAGGGTCTAAAACTGCGTAGGCTATCATTTCCTCAATCTGCTTGCATGAATCCAAAATTCTGGTGTAAATTGTTGTTTCGTCTTTAGTAAACCCACATTTCGACTCTATTCTTGTAAGTGCAAGCTCAAGAGGGTCCTCAACATATACCTCTTCATTCAATTCTTTCGAAATTTCTTCAGAAGTGTCGACAGAAATCCACTGCCATTTAACATTGGTTTCTTCAACATCCTGTCCATCTCAAATCTCATCTTCATATCCCCTAGTTGTAGGTCTATTCTTCCATTCTTGACATCAATCATTGCACCTACTGTTCAGAGAAAAGGTCGACCTAAGATGAGAGGATCCTTAGGTTCCTCGTCTAGCTTCAGCACCACAAAATCGGTTGGTACCAATGTATTCCCAACCTTAACATCAAGATCTTGGAGAATACCCATTGGGTATTTCAATGAACGATTTGCAAAGATAAGAGAGATCTTGGTTTGCTTGAAGTCTGAGAATCCTAACCTCAATGCTACAGAATATGGCATTAGGTTTACACTTGAGCCTAGATCACACAACGAACGCTCAAAAGTTACATAACCTATCTGAACTGAAAGTACAAATCATCCAGGGTCTTCTTCTTTCTTAGGAAAGTGATTTTGAAGTCTAGAACTGCAATCTTGCGTGATCATCATCACCCTATCTTCTCTTATGAACTTATTCGTCACTAAGCTTTTGACATAGCTCTTAAGTGAAGGTATCATCTGCAATGCATTAACATAAGGCAACTGGATAGACAAATCTGATAACAACTCCTTACATTTGGCATTGGGGTACGGTGGTACTGGAGCGTATGACCTCTCAGTTACTACTGACGGCTCTGGTATCGGCGCAGGTGTGACCGTTTCCTCATAAACCTCTTCAGCTCCATCTCGGGTGAATATTCTTCTTGCTCACGTAAATCCCCTGTACTCGTAGCCAAATTCTCAATCAGCTGGAAATCACTCTCACTCGTGTTCATAGTGACATTTCCCTTGCTTGAAGCATTGAGTAGCTTCTTAAAACTCCAACTCAGTCTGCTGTAAAAGGAGTTTAGAACTTGTTCATCACTGAAGCCATGGTGTGGGCAATCCCTTCTATATCCTCTCAACCTATCCCACGCTTCTCCAAAAGACTCATCGTCTCTTTGATGGAAATTTGAGATCTGGTTTTTCAATTTAGCAGTCTTTTCTTTGGTAAAGAAGTGATCCAGAAACTTGTTTCTAACTTGTTCCCATGAGGTTAACGACCCTGCTGGCAAAGACTGAAGCCATCTGGTTCCCTTTCCTTCCAAAGCAAATTTGAAAAGTTTGCACTTAGCATAATCCTCAGGTATACCTCTAGGTGCGGTTGTACTGCAGATTTCCTCAAAGTTTTCGAGATGATCTATAGGGTTTTCAGCAGGGAAACCGTGAAAGGTAAATTGTCTAACCAATGCTATCAAAGGAGGTCTCAACTCATGCTCATTGCATCCTTCTGGTAAACTAACACTGATCGACATTGATAGTAGTGGTGAGGTGTTTCTATTTCACCAATGGCCCTTCTTGGCATCTGTTATATTCTTGCATCTCTTTCCCGTTTCAGCTCTCCGATCTCTCGCCTTAACTGTTCTAACGTAGCTTCATGGCTTGTAAAATCAACTACGTTTTCTTCTCCGTCAGTCATTATGAAATAAATACCTGAAAAACAAAACAAAGAAATAAAAACAAAAGGTAAATGAAGGTGTCTTAGTCTCTAACTCAATAAATAATCGAAAGGCACTCCTATTGGTCCCCGATAACGGCGCCAAAAACTTGATACAACGAGTTTTAACTCTATATCCTACTGCAAGTGTACAACAAACGTAATACTATTTAGGGACCGAATCCACGAAGACCAACTGCCACACTAACGATTTGATTATTTAACTAGAGCTAAGTCGGTATATGTTTTGAGTACAATCGAGTGTAACTAGGAAATTAATGTAAACAATATCTAAGGTATCAAGTATAGGGGATTCACAAGGAAATCAAGGGTAGGATGAGGAATCTATTCAGGCAAGATCAGTTCCGCTCTCGACTAAGAAATAACAATTGACTAACCTACTCTCACAACGATAATCACTATGCCAAGATCCTAGAAATCTTAACTCTCATTGGTTCTGGGAATCTAACCATGCAGTATTAACGGTTCCTAAGTTCCACAACCCAACCTAGCATCAACTCTCGTTGGTAGTGAAGGTGTTGCTTACCTAGAAAGGTTCTAGTTCTTATTAAACTTTTGGGATAATAAACAACCTGAGATCATAGATTAGTTAGCTACTCTAACCTAAGCATTAACCATGTTTCTAGGTTGAGATTCCATAATTGAGACCTATTTGTTCCTCATCCTAAATCCCCTTACGATCCTTAGGATACCCTAAACCTGACTATGAACTACTCAGACATGGAAATAGAGAACAAACAAGAAATTGTAAAGAAATTCATTTAAAACTCAGAATAGATGCAATAGAGGTTCAGGGATCTTCTCTAAGGATGTAGAGATCTTAATCATTCTCTTCTAGGTTACAATAAGAGTCTGCTGCTTTTTCTCTCTCTCAAAGCATGTCTACAAACGTGTTTTTAACTAATATATAGAATAAAACCAATTGGCACGAAATAAGGAAATTCCTTTTTCGCTTCGCAGAGTCGTGGATCAATCGATCCTTAGACTGCCTGATCGATCAACCTTTCTTCATTCGATCATGAAACTTCTATATCGTGCAAAAGATCGTGCACAACTTCTCCTTAAATGGCTCGATCGATCTTTGAGTGCTAGGTCGTGCAATGGATCGTGCGCATAACATAGATGAGTGGGGGTTGATCGTGTCAGGCGTGAGGAGTCAGTCATCGGATTAAGCGCAAGTTTCCCTATCTAAACTTACGATAGATCGATCTTGGTGTTGCTCGATCGATCGTTTAAATCGTAGTGGAAAAATCCAATGTTAATCGCCACTCTTGCTCAGCATGTAGGATCCAAAGTATCCTTGCGTTTTGTAACTGAAAAGACTCTAACAACACGACAAAGACTAAAGAAAATATATGAATTAATAAGCTATAAGTCGGTATAAATGAGGTATATCAGGCGGCAGGTGACGACTCGAGTAGGCTTGAGTTAGCGTAGCGGCAGCGCGTGGTCGAACAAGGAGAATGCGCGTGGAGAAAGCATGTTGGGTCGAGTCCGATTGGCGGCGGTTAAAGGATCTCGAGTGTATTTGGCGGAGGCATTGACTGCATGGCGCGGAGACGTGGGCGCGTGGAGACTGCACATAGGCGCATGACAACAACGCTTGAGCGCGTGGAGACTGCGCGTGGGCGCGTGGAGACCGCGTTTGGCACGTTGAGACAGGAAGTGGGTGCGAGGAGACGGCGCGTGGATCAGAGCATGGAGACGGCGCGTAGACGCATGGAGACGCATGAAGCATATCGAGTGGGGATTTTGTAAGGGCTCGAGTGTGGGGGCTTGAGGAAGCTCAAGTTTGGTCGAGTCTCTCTTGGCGGCTGTAGTTGGCGGTGGAGACGCGTGAGGGCGACTCAAGCTGGGTCGAGTTATGGTGGCGGCTCTGACGGCGCCTGGCGGCTGGAATTCGAGCTCGAGTTGGCTCGTGTTGGCATGGCACGGTCAACTTGAGTGAAGCGTAGTGGGGGCGCGTGAAGGTTGTGGTCGAGCTCGGTTTAGCGGCGCTTGATCCAGACTGTCTGGCGGCTTGCGGGCGTGGACCTGGACGTGGTCGAGCTTCAGGACTCGGGTGTGGCACTGGAGTAGCTTTCGTGCGAGCTCGAGCTTGGTCTTCCAAAGAGAAAAGAAAGCAAATTATAATTGTAAGTAAAAGTGAAGTTAATTTGAAAGATATGGGAGAGTCTTTATGAATAGTGATGAGTGAAGAGTGGGAGAAAAAGCCTCCTGGGTGTGTAGCAAAGAGAGACAAGTGATGTCTCTTCAACCGACCACTTTTCTCCCTTTTTTTTTGAACGTGAGACTGGACTCGACTCAAGTTTTGACAGTGCTGCCCGAGTCCTGAAAATAAAATACTAAGTTAGACGCGAAAAAAAATTAAAAATTACAAAAGTATCATTAAAATATGTTCAAGGATATGCATAATTGACTTTTACCCTTTCAAAGGCTGATTGGTTCATCGAGAGAAACTAAGATTCTCTCGTGTATAGTCTCATCAGCTCGATAATGCTTAACTCTCTATCCATTTCTAGTGAAATCATTTCCTTCCCCGTTGATCAATGTAATAGCTCCATATGACAAAACTTATTTAACTCGGAATAGACGTGACTATTTTGACTTTAGTTTTCTAGGAAACAACTTTAGCCTCGAGTTAAACAATAACACTTGGTCGCCTTGTGTGATTTTCTTGTGTGTAATCTTCTTGTCATGGAATGATTTAGTCATTTCTTTGTACACTTTTGAGCTTTTGTTAGCTTCAAGTCTGGCATCCTCCAATGCAAGTTCAGGACCCTTTTCTCTTAAGCAGTCTGGAGATCAAAATTTATGAACCTTGTAGCCCACAGTGCCTTGTACTCTATCTCTACAGGTAGATGGCATGTTTTTCCATACAGAAGCTGGAACGGAGTTCTTTCAATATGAGTCTTGAAAATCGTTCTGTAAGCCCAGATGGCGTCGTCCAACTTCACTGCCCAATCACGTTTTGACACCCCAACCACTCGGGCTAAAATAGCCTTGATCTGCTTGTTTGAAACCTCCACTTGACCACTGGTTTGTGGATGATAAGGCATAGCTACTTTATGCTTGACTTCATTATTTCTCAGCAGATTTTCAAACACTTTATTGATGAACTGGGAGCCTCCATCACTGATTACAACATGAGGTACTCCAAATCTGGAGAAAATGATGTTCTTGAACATCTTGATGACGACCCTAGCACCATTAATCGGGCTTGCTACAGCTTCTACCCACTTCGATACATAGTCCACTACGACGAGAATGTAGAGATTTCCATGGGATGGTGGATTGAATGGTCACATGAAGTCAATTCCTCAGCAGTCAAATATCTCTAATTCTAGTATTGGGTTATGTGGCATCTCGTTCCTTCTGGTGATACTACCCACTTTCTTACACGAATTACATTTGGAGATAAAATTTTGAGTATCCCTGGACATAGTCGACCACCATAACCCAAATTGCAAAATCTTCTGAACAGTCTTGAATGTGGCAAAATGTCCACCGTAAGCAGACCCATGACAATGCTCCTGAACACCATGAACCTCTACTTCTACTGTACACCTTCTATATAAACCATTTGCCCCCTTCTTGTATAAGTAGGGTTCATCCCAGAAGCAGTGATTGACATCTCTGAAAAACTTCTTCCTCTCATAAGAATCCAAACAGTTAGGCACTTCACCAATGACTAGGTAATTGACCAAATCCGCATACCAAGGTAGAGTGGATCCAACTAGCTTCTTGTTGATTTGAGAACAATTTTCTTCTGTTCCTATAGTCATGAGTTGTTCTTCTGGCATTAAGTCATCAATAGGGGTCGAGTCCTCAATTATCATTCACGAAAGGTGATTCGCCACTCCATTCTCTACTCCAGGTTTGTCCATAATCTCCAAGTCAAACTCTTGCAGCATCAGTATCCATCTCAATAATTCGGGCTTAACATCTTTTTTCTTCATAAGATATTTCGGTGTTGCATGGTCTGTGTGAACAATAACCTTGGATCCCATAAGGTACAATCTGAATTTTTCAAACGCAAAAACTACAGTAAGAAGTTCATTTTCGGTGGTGGTATACTTGATTTGGGCTTTGTATAGAGTCGTGCTGGCATAGTGTATCATGTACAACTTATTTTCCTTACTCTGACCCAGGACTGCTCCAACAACAAAATCACTTGCATTGCATAAGATCTCGAATGGGAGATCCCAATTTGGAGCTTGGACTATTGGAGCAAATATCAACGCCTCTTTGATCTTAAGGAACGCTTTGAGACACTCATGGGTGAAATTGAACTCGACCTCTTTGCATAATAGGCTCGTTAGATTGATTGATAAGGGTCCAAACGAGCGTGGGATTGTAAAGGTTCCAGGATTACCAAGCTTTTTTGGAACAACCTTCCTTTGGATTATGGCGCTAATCTCATGTATCAGTACGACTATACCCTCAACTTCTTAAGTTCTCTACTTAACTATGTATTTCAGAAATTTCTGGTATGGTGGCATTAACATAAAATCATCCAAGATAGGAATCTTCACCTCAATGTCATTCATCTGCTTATCGAAGAGCGCTTTGTACTTCTCAGTAAGCTCCTTCTTGAACCATTGGGGAAATAGTAATTCGGGTTTATATGGTGGAAGAACAAATGGTTTATTCTTCTCTGGGTTCCTGTAGGTGGATGAGCGCCTGGCGTGTAAGGTTTGGGTTCAAATTGGTTTTTTTTGTCGAGCTTATCTTTAGGTGTGGGTTTTTTCAGCATATTGTGGCTTAGAAACAGCTCCAGGTCGAGTCTGTGTCTCGAGTGGCTGGTTTGCAGTGGAAATTTTTGTCTGATCCTTGATGGGAAAATCCTCCCCCTCCTGAACCTTACGAGCCACGGTATCCTTAGAACACGCTGCATGGATCAGCAACACGCTTCCACTTCTCAGAGTGATGGCATTGGCGTGGTACTCTTTTGGGTTGGGAACAGCTTTCCTTGGCAGTTGGCATGTTCTCTTCATTGTAGAAGATGATGCTTGCTAACTCTCCACATACTTGAGTCTTGCGTTCAGTGTCTCAAACTTTCACGTGAAATCATTGTGAGAGGCGTCAATCTTAGAGTGCACCTCTGCAAACTTTTGCATGACTTCGGTTGTAGACGCTTTCTGTCCTTTCAGGATCTCTTGGAGTAGGTTCAAAACTTTTGGTGGATGTATAGCGGTTGGTGGGGCGTGTGCTTCATACCCAGGTGGTATGTTTACAGATGGCTGGTAACTCTTATGATATTGCTGCCTAGGGACAAAAGCATTCGACATGACGTGTAGGGGTTTGGGTGGGTAGATCTGGTCTTGGGGATTTGTCCTACTTCATGTTCAGGGCCTTAAGCTCCTTCCTACTAATTTTGTCTGTGTCCACTATACTTCTAATCGTCATGTCATAGTCCTCACTATACTACCTAATAGCATGTGCCATATTCTTCACTAGCTGTCAACCTTCAGTGACGTCCTGGTTAAGGAAATTTCCATGGCTGGCGGTATACAATAGCCGTTGGATGTTAGGGTGAACACCTTTGTAGAAATTACTGAGAAGAGTCGTCATGTGGGCACTGAGACTGATGATTCTTGTACCTCTCCTAGGCTTCAGCAAATGTTTCAAAATTTTGTCGGGTAAAGGTAGAGATAACAATCCTCAAATTTGCAGTTCGAGAGTTGAAAAATAATTTGGCAAGAAACGCATATTTGCAAGCATCCCATGAAGTGATAGAGCCTTGCTGTAGGTGCTTCTCCCAGATGTGGACTTTACCTCCGAGAGAAAACTGGAACAACATCAGTTTGAATACATCCTCACAGACTCCATTGAGCCTTTGCAGTCCACAGAGGCGCTCATGTTCTTCTAAGTGATGAAGCGGATCTTCAGAAGGTAGGCCATGAAACTACCTGTTTTGGATCATAGAGATGAGACTGCTCTTGATCTCAAAATTGTTGTTCGTTATAGCTGGAGGAACAATCGCACGTCTCTGGGTGTGAGTGCTTGGTGCATCTCCAGCTTTAATTATTTGCGGCCTCTTCGATTGAGGTTGGTCCACAGGAGGAACATGTGTGTTCGATTCAGTGTTTGCGTTCATTCTCACTCGCTCTGTAAGTGTAATGTAAACTTGGTTTCTTTGCACTCTTAACTCGTGTGGTAGTTGGTTAATGTTGTCAAGAGGCTTGAGAAGATTTTGATTTCCTTGTGAACGTGTCTGCATAAACTGAGTGAAGTCAAACTAAGCAGTAGGATCACGCTGACGTACTAGAGGTTGAAATCACTTGGAACAGAACACAAAACACAGTACCACAAATGAGTATGTAACACAAAGTAAAAAGAACTTGAGCTTAAAAAGTTAACAATCATAATTGTAACTAGCAGAGACCCATTTGGCAACGGCGTCAATTTGATAACATGATTTTTACTCTATTGTCAAATCCTATTATATTGAGATGTCATTGTAGTATAATAGGTGTCAATCCAACTAAGAATATAATTATCAATCAGGACACAGTTTCTCTAACAAACTATATCAATCATTAAAATAAAAATAAACAAGTATTAAAAGTTGAGAATTTAAACGAAGCACAGACAAAAGAGAATTAACTAAAATTAACGCAGGGTGAGAAAACATGTCTCAGAGGAGTGAGTATCATGGAACAGCGTGACTCTTAAACTAACTAGATGCTTGTCAACACTCAACATAGCTAATCTCTAGGCAATAAGAACACAAGTAATGAATCCACTCACATGGCAAACAAACTCGAATAGACTACTAGCAGACCATATCGCTATAGGCTTTTGATAATCTAGTCGGAATGAACGATCAAATCGCCCAACGCCGATTCACACCTCAGACATTTGATCCCTCGAGCTGAGCATGTGAATCTCTAAAGTGATTCAGTCAGATGCTCGACCAAACACCCAGCGGTGCTAGAGTGTCTCAGAACAAACCTCAGTTGATCAGAATGAAGCAAGTGATGAAAATACCAAATCAGAAAAGACCTCAATAATTCTAAACTCAAGCGATCTAGAAAGCCTAAGCACCACGCTGTCCTAACTCATCCTCAAGAGCCCTAGATGACTACTCAGAATTCATTAAGTTAACACAAATCACAAAGTCAAAATTCGATTGCATAAACAACAAACTCGAACAAGGTATGAAATCAACGCTGAACGTAAAACTCAATTACATAAAACGTAAACTCGAAATCAAAAGGGTTTCATTCGATTACAAAGCTCTCAGTTTGCTTTCTCAAGAAAAAGTGTAAAAACTAGGGTTTGATTTTTGCAACATGTAAAATTATTTAAACTTAGTCCTTGGCAAAGCCCTGGATCAGCTCGGACCACAATGAGATCCAGCGTGTCGTGGATTTTGGCTCAGTATGGCCCAAGGGCTAAAAATGACCATGAGTAGGCTGGCGTGGTGCCCATCTTGTGAAAAGCGGAGTATTGGACTCGTGAAAGAGCTCGAGGGGACTCGAGCTGGCCCGCCTAGAGAGGACTCGAGGTAGCTTGAGATTTGTGTGCCAATGTGGACTCGAGCTGGCCGTTGGGGGTGAACTCAAGCTGGGGCTCAAATGAGCTCGTACTAGTCCTCCAGGTAGGACTCAAGCTGGCTTAGCTTGTACGCGGGTTTGGATCGATGTCGGAGCTCGAGTGTGTCTCGTGCACTGCTTGAGCTCACGTGTGACACGTCTCGACTAAAAGTGTTGCTCCTCGCTCTAGATGGACTAGATCACGTCCCAAGCGTGGGAAGACTCTGTTTGCGTCAGGATCCTTGTATTTGTGCTTCCAGTACATGAAACGTCCCTAAATGTAATATGTATGTGAATGTTAATGAATAAGGGTATCTAGACTCTAATAAGATGAAAATGTAGTCAAAATGTACGCGTAGAATAACTAAATGAGGCTCCTAATGAGTGCTAAAAGCGTGTATATCAAGGTTTAACATCCATAATTTATTTTTTCACCCTCCTCAATATTCTCAAGGACTTAAACCTAGAAGGAGAAACTCGTCGAGAAGTGAAATTAGATGAAGATTCTTAAGAATGCTTATTAAAATTAGAGAGTTTAGAGGAGATACGACCTGATTTTCTGATGGTGGTCCAGTCAAGAGACTTATGACCATCATCACATTCCAAAGTTGAACGCTTAGTTGGTTAAGTATTAGCTGGAGCTGCAAGACTAGGTTCAATGGGAACAATAGTCGTTTGATTCAGAGTACAAGAGTCTGAAAATAAAACAGGTCTAGATTCAACAACAACCAACTTCGTTAGAGTAGAAGAAGATACACCAAGTATATAGGTTTCAACAGTAATTGACGAAAATACAACATGTATCAGTTTTAATATTAAAAGAAAAAGTATCTCCTTGAATTGAATTATTAACAAGATTCTAAAGGATAGCAAATGGTTTAGATTGAGTCTGAGAGTTGCCAGACTTAGACTCAAAGAAACAAAGAAATATGATTTGGTCCCAAAGAAACATAGGTTTACGAGGAAGAGGCTAAGTGTAACACCCGTGTCCCGCGGATCCTTTGGGTGATTCCGAATGGGTCCGAGGGAAAAGGGAAGATGGGTCAGGAAATCATGCTCGAAAAGGGGAATTCGGACAAGTCCCTGAAAATTCGGATAAGGCATAGGGAAATTCAGACAAGGTATAGGAAAATTCGGACAAGCCTCTAAAATTTCGGACAAGACAGTGAAAAAATCGGACAAGTCCATGAAAATTCGGACAAGGGAGTGACAGTGTCCGAACGGATAGTGAGTTCGGACAGTGAGTGAAGTGTTTGGACAGGGAGTGGTGTGTTTGGACTGGGAGTGATATGTCCGAACTGAGGGAGTGATAGTGAGAAGTGGTTGGGTCGTTTATGGGTTGGTCCAGGACATAAGTGTCCTACGGGTTGGACTTGATCCAATTTGGGTGGGCTTGAATTTGGCCCATCCTGGGCGAGTTAAGGTTTAGGGTTGTCCACCCAAAACCCTATAAATAGAGCTAAAAACAACCGCTGCCCAGAAAAAATTCACGAAAAACTCTAAGTAAAATCAGAATTCCTTGCGAAAGAGCTCTAAGGGCGATTTTAATCAATTCGAGTAAGCGAAAGAATAGATCCAGAGCGATCAAATATGGATCCGAGAATCTGATTGGAAATCGCATCAAGAGGTGTCAGAAATAGGCTAAGGCAAATGTGAGTTTTCGGGACCTTTGAGGTGATTCTGGGTTTGTTTTGGGCAATAGTGGGATTAAGTCATAGAAGGGTTAGGATTGCATGAATGATTGGATAAGAGATGACTTTTCCGTTTATGATGGTTGTTTTGGTTGATCCGGGTGAATCCGGGTAGCCGAGGCAGCAGATCTGATCGGACTCTAAGCTTGAATAATGCTTGACTCTGGGCATGAATAATGCTATTCTCTGACTTGATTGTGTTATTGCTTGATACGTTTCTGGTTTGGCCTAGAGGGACGGAATGACCGACTCACTAAGCAAATTTTGTTTGCTTATGCAATATGCGTGATTGTAGGTGATTTACCCAAAGACTGTGAAAGTGTCTAAGTAGGAGCGAAATCGAGGCGAGGAGGAGGAAGGATGGAATAAGATTGGGATAAACTAGGTCTAGACACATATAATTTAAACATTCTTGCAAACTTGTTGTACTATAACCTCTTGAATTGGTTTATCCATACGTTTTCGGCTTATAAAACTGTCAAAAACTCGAATACGACTAAGTAAAGAAAGAACCAAAAATTGACTAAGTTTTTGGTCCGCCCATGACCAAACTGAATCGAATCCGGGCTTAGGCATCTCGAGTTAGGGTGCCACAAGTTGGTATCAGAGCGCGGTTTGATTCTAGGATAGTCGGGTAAAGCATAAACGGGTTAGATGAATGGAAATCCATCCTCCTCGCTGTAAGGTTTATATGTATTGATATGGGTGTGAATTGAACTAAGTTAGTATGAGAGACTAACTTAGTGAATCGGGTCACTGTAGATGGCTAAAAGTAATCGGACCAGAAGGAATGTGGGAAACGAGGCGACTTCCCGAGCTGTGACGGGAAGTTCCAAGGATGAGGATGTCCAAAGCGTGGACAATCAAAGTTTGGAAAGAAGTGAGCATCCCAACGCGAGTCATGGTACCGCGAATCCGATTGGGATGAGCGAGGTGTTGGTTCTATTGACCCCAAGTCCTGGAAAGATTTCTTGCTGTAGTGCCTGCTGCAGCAGTGCCACCGCGGTGAAGAGGCAAGCGTTGGTGGCGAGGGCTTATTCGATGGTTGCGGATCCAGCAGATCATAACACTACACGCCCAATAACCGGTGAGTCTTCTAACTCTTTACCTTAGCATTTTCTTGGTGAAGTTGCTTGCTTGTTGCGTGTATAGGGTCCTTAGCATTATAGACAAATGTGTAGGAACTGTAAAAATGGGTGGTGTAGCAACCCATGTACTATTTGATTCAGGGGCAATACACTATTTCGTGCACCCAAGAATGATAGGTACTGAAAGATTCCTGAAGGAACCCGAGGAAGGTAAGGGATTAGTTCGAGCCGCTAGTGGGCAAGTGATGGACATCTTGGGTAGTGTCTGGAACGTCCCAGTGCTCATAGAGGGAGTGAGCATGCCAGTTGATCTGATGATTTGCCAAGTGAAGTCTTATAACGTGATCTTGGGAATGGATTGGCTCGGAAGGAACAAGGCACACTTAGACTGCCATCACGGTCGAGTGAAGTTTGAAATTGGTGGGAATCAGTTGGTGTTTTAGGGAATCCGACCCACCTCAGGAAATCTGATCATTTCGGCTATCCAAGCAGAACGGATGGTTAAACAGGGATGTGAAGCGTACTTAGCTACAATCACAACTACCAAGATAGGGACGAACACAGAACATAAGGACATTCCGGTGGTGAATGAGTTCGAGAACATGTTCGCGGCAGTTAAGGGTTTACCACCATCTCGATCTGATCTGTTCACGATTGAGTTAGAACCCGGGACGGCTCCAATCTCTAAGGCACCTTACCGGATGGCACCGGCAGAAATGGCCGAGTTAAAGAGACAGCTTAGTGCACAGACGGATAAGGAATTCATTCGCCCAAGTAGTTCACCTTGGGGCGCACCAGTGCTCTTCGTCAAGAAGAAAGACGGCACTTTCAGGCTGTGCATAGATTATCACGTGCTGAACCGAGTAACGGTAAAGAACAGGTACCCTCTTCCCTGGATAAACGAGTTGTTGGACAAACTCATTGGTGCTACCTTGTTCTCAAAGGTTGATTTGGCTTCGTGTTACCATCAGATCCCAATAGCGGAGCCTCACGTTCGGAAAACAGTCTTCTGAACAAGGTAGGGACACTTTTAGTTCGTGGTCATGCCCTTCGGGCTGACCAATGCTCCGGCAACCTTCATGAAATTGATGAACGACGTGTTCATAAGGTGAATTACCCCACTCATGACTTTGAATTGGCTGCAGTGGTTTTCGCCTTGAAGATATGGTGATCCTACCTTTATGGTTGAAAGGTCCAAGTGTTCACAGATCATAAGAGTTTGAAGTATATCTTCACTCAACTGGACCTGAACCTAAGGCAAAAACGATGGATGGAACTCATCGCAGACTATGAACTAGACATAGACTACCATCCGGGTAAAGCAAACTTAGTTGCAGATGCACTAAGTAGGAAAATGGTGGACGTAGATTCAGAGAAGGAAATGGAAGGGCTAATCAGCATGGTTGGGACGTTGAGTCTAGCATCCTTAACGGTTGAAGAATAACCTTTGGGCTTAGGTGCACCGGAGCAAGCTGATTTGTTAAGTCAGGTACAGACTGCCCAAGAAAAGGATGAGAATCTGAACAAGGTAGCAAAGAATGATTATACCGAGTACCAGACTTCGAATAATGGGACGATTCTGGTTCATGACCGAGTGTGTGTTCCAAATGATCAGGGATTGCGGGAAGAAATCCTTAAGGAAGTACACCAGTCTCAGTTGGATATCCATCATGGATCGACCAAGATGTACCGAGATCTAAAAATGTACTATCATTGGACGGGAATGAAATGGGACGTGTCTAAGTGGGTTTCGGAATGCACTACTTGTCAATTGGTGAAGGCAGAACACCAAGTTCTCAGTGGGTTACTGCAAAGCCTACCGATCCCAGAGTGGAAATGGGACATGATCACAATGGACTTCATAACATGATTGCCCATGTGTGATAAGAGGGATGCAATATGGGTAATAGTGGATCGACTAACCAAGTCGGCTTACTTTATCGCGGTCAATAGGACGGACCGGGCTGAAAAGTTGGCCGAAATCTATGTAAGGGAGATTTTTTGGTTGCATGGAGCACCGACAAGCATAGTGTCGGATCGGGATGCCAAGTTCTGTTCAGCGTTTTGGAAAGCGCTTCAGGCTAGGTTGGGGACTAGAGTCCATACAAGAACGGCTTACCATCCGCAGACAGACGGTCAGTCAGAACGTACCATCCAAACACTCGAGGACTTGTTGCAGGCAAGTGTGTTGGATTGTGGAGGTAAGTGGGATGAGCACTTACCTTTGACCGAGTTCACGTATAACAATAGTTATCATGCAAGTATTGAGATGTCTCCGTATGAGGCACTGTACGGACGACCGTGTCTAACCCCTCTGTGTTAGACTCAGGTAGGGGGAGCGAAACATATATGGGCGAAACTTCATAGAGGATACAACAGAAAAGTTGAGAATGGTCAAGCTCTATATGAAACAAGTGCAGGATAGACAAAAGAGTTATGCAGATAAGAGAAGGAAGGAACTGGAGTTCGCAGTTGGCGACTTGGTCTATCTTAAGACGGTCACATATAAAGGTAAGGAATGTTCGGTGCGATCAGCTAAGCTAACGCCAAGGTATATGGGGCCTTATAAGATTTTGGAAATGATTGGGAAAGTAGCCTATAAGTTAGCACTGCCCGTCGAACTAGATGTGTTTCACAACGTCTTCCATGTTTTGATGCTAAAGAAGTGTTTGGGCAATGGGGAAAGAGTGGTAGTCGAACCTCCAAGGAACCTAAGGGAAAACATGACTGTTGAAGGAATTCCAGTCTGGATCTTAGACAAAAAGGTCAAGGCAGACCGAAGGAAGAAAACCAAGAGTGGTACAAGTGGAATGGGACTGTGAATGGGAAGTTGAAGTTACGTGGGAATCAGACGTCAGAATGAAAGAGGGAAAGGGCATATGGGTCAGGAAATCAGGCTGGAAAAGGGGAATTCGGACAAGTCCCTGAAATTTTGGACAAGACAGTGATAAAATCGGACAAGTCCATGAAAATTCGGACAAGGGAGTGACAGTGTCCGGACAAGGGAGTGACAGTGTCCGAATGGGTAGTAAGTTCGGACAGGGAGTGAAGTGTTCGGACAGGGAGTGAAGTGTTCGGACAGGGAGTGGTGTGTTCGGACAAGGAGTGATATGCCTGAACTGAGGAAGTGATAGCGGGAAGTTGCTGGGCCGTTCATGGGTTGGTCCAGCACATAAGTGTCTCGCGGGGTGGACTTGATCCAATTTGGTTGGGCTTGAATTTGGCCCATCTTGGGCGAATTAGGGTTAGGGTTTTCCACCCAAAACCCTATAAATAGAGCTAAAAATTGTCGCTGCCTAGAAAAAATTCACGAAAAACTCTAAGTAAAATCAGAATTCCTTGCGAAAGAGCTCTAAGGCCGATTTTTATCAATTCAAGTAAGGGAAAGAACAGATTGAGAGTGATCAAGACCGGATCCGAGAACCTGATTGGAAATCGCATCAAGAGGTGTCAGAAATAGGCTAAGGCAAAGGTGAATTTCTGGGACCGTTGAGGTGATTCTGGGTTTGTTTTGGGCAATAGTGGGATTAAGTCATAGAAGGGTTAGGATTGCATGAATGATTGATGGTTGTTTTGGTTGATCCGGGTCGCCGAGGAAGCAGATCTGATCGGACTTTGAGCATGAATAATGATGGACTCTTGGCATGAATGTTATTCTCTGACTTGATTGTGTTATTGCTTGATACATTTCTGGTTTGGTCTAGTGGGACGGAATGACCGACTCACTAAGAAAATTTGTTTGCTTACCCAATCTGCGTGATTGTAGGTGATTTACCCAAAGACCGTGAAAGTGGCTAAGTATGAGCGAGATTGAGGCGAGAAGGAGGAAGGATGGAATAAGATTGGGATAAACTAGGTCTAGACACATATAATTTAAACATTCTTGCAAACTTGTTGTACTAGAACCTCTTGAATTGGTTTATGCATACGTTTTGGGCTTATAAAACTGTCAAAAACTCGAAAACGACTAAGTAAAGAAAGAACCGAAAATTGACTAAGTGTTTGGTCCGCCCATGACCAAACTAAATCGAATCCGGACGTAGGCATCTCGAGTTACGGTGCCACTCTAAGATTATAAGAGCACCTCCAACAATAGATCTTAATGGAAGTTCTTAGCATTATTTAAATATAAAAATCATAAAAGTTAGAAAGAGAGGAAAAGATGGTTCTTGTTTAAGAAATTTTAGAGATGGTTCTTAAACTTTTGTTACCACATGTCAAATTAGTATTGAACAATACATTCAAATAAATTAAAACTAAAACTAAAATTTAATTATAACCAAATATATTATTATTTTATTCTTTAGAATCTCTAGTACCAATGGAAGTGATCTAAGAGCCACGTGGCGAACCCGGATTGACTCTTTTATTTAAAAAAAAAAAAAAAATTAAGAACCCTTTAACAGTTTCACTGTTAAAGGTGCTCTAAGACTTCAAAGAAAAATGATTTGGTCCCACCCAAATACTTAACACATATTCATTCCTCCTCTTCTCAAGCACTTTACACGTACTATACGATTCAAAACGTATATAATAAATAACACACAATATATAATATTACTATATTTATGCTAGCTACTTTGCTTCATATGTCTTGATTCATTTTGAAATCTTATGACAGATATAAAAAAATATTGTTTTAGTATTAGACTATCTATTCGTGATAAACTAGTTAATTTTATTTCCCACTCGAATTATATTTAAAAATACACACTTTTCAAAAAATATAGATTGACTGTTTATTTTCACAATAACGTTTCAATATAATAATTGATCAACTTATACTTAAATTTTCTTTCTAATTCCATTCAAAATATACATTTAATGCTTAATTACATCCAAAACTAGACAATAACTAC